>PISX010000480.1:103761-114427 GCA_004024625.1 Mellivora capensis | reverse complement strand
GGTCGCCAAAGTGTAAAGAACCGAGATGCCCTTCAACGGACGAATGGATAAGGAAGATGTGGTCCATATATACTGTGGAGTATTATGCCTCCATCAGAAAGGATGAATACCCAACTTTTGTATCAACATGGACGGGACTGGACGAGATTATGCTGAGTGAAATAAGTCAAGCAGACAGAGTCAATTATCATATGGTTTCACTTATTTGTGGAGCATAACAAATAACACGGAGGACATGGGGGAGATAGAGAGGAGAAGGGAGTTGAGGGAAATTGGAAAGGGAGATGAACCATGAGAGACTATGGACTCTGAAAAACAATCTGAGGGTTTTGAAGGGGCAAGGGGTGGGAGGTTGGGAGAGCCAGGTGGTGGTATTATGGAGGGCACGTATTGCATGGAGCATTGGGTGTGGTGCATAAACAATGAATCCTGTTACACTGAAAAGAAATAAATAATTTTTAAAAATAAAAAAAAAAATTTTAAAAAGAATAATACCATTATCAAAATATTTATACTTTAGCTTAAGTTTAACTTAGTTTATCTTATTTAGGTTCTTTTATATATGATACAGTTTAAGAACATTTAACTAATTTGAAGACACAGCAGTTACCACTATGTTCCCAGAAACAATGAAGAGTATTATTACTTTGTTTCTATTGGGTATCTAAGCAAGAGCATCAGTGTGCTGAAAAAGCAAGACTGACTGATTAAAAAAAAAAAAATCTTGTGAGATAAAAATCTTCAAACCTAATAGGAAAGCCACACTTATTTAAAAAAAAAAAAAAAAAAAAAGGCTAGTAATGGTACATTACATGCTATGAATCCACCAACACTTACTCAGTAAAGAATATACAAAACGAACTCTGACTACTATATAAAAAAATTTTTAAATTCTTATTTACCTGTTATTTCCTAAATTTTCAAGGCAACCTTCAATGAATCTCATGCGAATCTGTCTATCTGTAAACCAACATACTAAGGAACAGAGAAGTTTCTCTGCTTCATTTATTAATCCTTCAGAAAGATTAACCTACAAAAAAATGTATACATATAAAGTTACTATTTATCCTGATTGCATTTTGCTGTAATTTTGTCATCTTTTTGCTCTATTAGGTAACTTACTGCATCATCATCTTGGACTATATCCCACAACAAAGTGTTCCCTTTCTTGCAAACATTATCCAAATTAATGTCTGTCACAGCATTACTGTTGAATTGATGTTTATGAACTGCAGGTCCTGAAAGGGCAAAATATAACACATTCTAGAGGAATACAATAGGCAGAAATTGTAAATTACAGCATTCATAACATCAACAAATCCTAAGTATAAAAACAATACAAGGTTAACACAACAGTTGCTTTGTCAGTGGCATAGTGTTATTTCAGTCTGATTAAACTAAAGTTAAGGAAAGAGCTTTCCTCTCATGATCTCTTCACTATTTCTAAAAGTATAATTGTTTTTTGAATGTCAAAAGACAGTATATAAATGCTTGAAACCCAAATGAAGCATAAAGACAATTTTCCTGAAATAATTCTATAGCCAAGGAATGTTCTTCTAAATTATCCTCTGCATAGTATTTTATATCTCTATATTTAAAAAAAACTTACTGGAGATGATTTACCCATAACAATCAAAGATACTTATATAATAATTCAGACTCCAAGCAGCAGGCTAAATTCTCATTAGCTTTCCTAAGCAAAAATGCTTGTCTTTTTAAACAACCATTAAATTTCCCTACTGAATAGTACATATACATTGATTTCATTAAAATAAGAATTGTGGGGGCACCTGGGTGGCTCAGTGGGTTAAAGCCTCTGTCTTTGGCTCAGGTCATGATCCCGGGGTCCTGGGATCAAGCCCCGCATCGGGTTCTCTGGCAAGGAGCCTGCTTCCTCCTCTCTCTCTGCCTGCCTCTCTGCCTACTTGTGATTTTCTGTCTGTCAAATAAATAAAATCTTAAAAAAAAAAAAAATGATGATGTGCAACCATCACCATAAGGTTTAAAACATTTCACCACCCTAAAACATTCTCTCGTACCTAATTAATTCCTATCCTACTCCTCAGCCCCAATCCATTTTTCCAACCCCATAAATTAGCATTTTCTAGAAGTTTTATGTAAATGGAATCATACATATTATATGTACAGTCTTATGTCTGAGTTTGTTCACTGAAGCACAATTTTTGAGGTATATCCATGTCAAAGCACGTATCACTAGTGTGTTTTAATTACAAAATAATATTCTACTATGTGGATATACTTCATTTCAATATATTCAACAGTTAACAGACTTGGGAGTTTCTAGTCTCTTGCTAGTATGAATAATGCTGCCATAAATGTCTGCATAACAAGTTTCTGTATGGATACATGCTTTCCTCTCTCTCTGGTAATCTGAAGTTGGTGATTCACAAGGTAAATGTGTGTTTAACATTTGAAGAAATTACCAGACAGGTTTCCAAAATGGTTATGCCATTTTATATGCCCACCAGTAGTTGATTAGAGTACCAGTTACTGTTCCTCCACATCCCCACATCACATGGGCATGGTTTGCACTTTTTAATTTTAGCCATTCTAATAGGTGCACAGTAGAATCTCATTAAGGTTTTTAAAATTTGCAACTCCCAAGTGACTAATGATGTTTATCATCTTTTCAAGTGCTATCAGTCATTTGTGTATACATTATTTACTAAAATACTAATGAGTGGCAAAAGTTCTTATATATTCTGAATTCAAGGCCTTTATTAGATAAACAATTTGTAAATATTTCTCCCAGATTTTGGCTTACCTTTCGGGGGTTTTGTTTTGGTATTTATTTTTAAATTAGTTTTATTAAAATATAAACACATAAGCAAGACACAGAACATTTATAGCACCCCAAAAAGTTTCCTTGTGACCTTTTATAATCATTTCCCATAACCAAATCTTCAGTAATCATTAAGCAGATTTCAACCATTATAAATTACTTTTGAACATTCCAAAACTACATATAAGTGATATATAGTATGTACTACTCCTTTTTAGCTTCATTTGCTCAGAAAGATGTCTTTTTTAATATTCACCCACTGTGCTGCATGTATTAGTAGTTCTTTCCTTTTTACTGATGAGTAGTATTATACTATGTGAATACACTATAATTTGCTAATATACCAGTTAATCTCAGTTGAGTTTCTTATGAGTGAAACAGGTATAAACATTCAATGTACCAGTCTTTTTGTTTATATATGCTTTCATTTCTTAGATAAATACTGAGAATAGGAATTGCTGGGTCATATGGAGGGATACAAGTTCAAGTTTACAAGAAACTGGTAAAATAGTTCTCCAAACTGGCTATATTATGTCATACTCCTCAACAGCAAGGGAGAGTTCTAGTTGCTCTACATCTTTACTATCATTTAATATGATTAGTTTCTAATTTTACACATTCGAGTAGGTGTGTAGTAGTATTGTACTGTGGCATTAATTTGCATTTCCCAGGTAACTAGAGATACTAAGCATCATGTTTATGTATTTGCTAACCATTTTCTGGTATCTTCTTTTAACTATACAAAATTCTATTTGTCAATTTTTATTTAAAGATTTTGTTTATTTGAAAAAAGGAGAGTGAGCACATGCAGGAGTGGGGAGAGGGACAGGGGAAACAATCTTAGAGCAGATTCCACAGAGCCCAACATGGGGCTTGATATCACAAGCCTGAGATCGTGACCTGAGTGAAACCAAGTCAGACACTCAACTGACTAACCCCCCAGCAACCCCTCACCCATTTTTAAAGTGAATTGTTTGTTTTACTCTATTGAAACAGTTCTTTGCAGTATTAAATACACAGCAATACAAGGTAGACTTGGAGAGCGTTAATATTATTATGTAATAATTCTGCTCAATTTCCAACTATATTCATATACTAAAAAATAAATATAATACTAAATAACAGGAAAAAAACAAAAACAGAATGGTAAAAATTTAGTAAATACAGTATAAAATTCAAATGACCTCAATCTTAACCTATTCATTTCTCAAAAAAACCACAATAACAATTAAAAAAAAAGTCGAGGGCACGTGCCCTTACCTATATTATGCACAAGTAACATTTGAAATTAGTAAGTTGCTGCCAAAGTCCACAAGTTGTATCTCCAAATTTGATCATGGCTCTTTGCATAAACCTAACCCATCAGGTTTACTTAGTCTGTAATGTGCTGACACCCCAAAGCCCATTTCCTAAGCTAGCTAGTGCTTATAGTACCTTAAAAAAATCTGTAAAAAGTATGAGGTCGGACCTTTATTTTAATTATTTTAATGTATATACCACTTTTTTTTTTTAAGTATACTGACACACAATATCCTATTAGTTTCAGGAGGCTAGACCTTTAAATTGTTAATTCTAAAACTGTATTTCCCTCTTAATTTGTCTCCCTCTCCTCCTTCTCCTTCTATTATTAACTCTTCTAACCTCCATTCTTCCAAGTAAGGTCATATCCTACTACTTTTTTTAGATTGATGTGAAGTGCTTAGAACGATCATTTTTTTAACATCTCCATCACTCCAGATGAACACCTTGCCCTTTAGCAGTTACTACTCCTCTTATTTTCCCCCAACCCACCCTAGCCACATGCAACGACTAATCCACTTTCTATTCTCCACAAATTTGACCATGCTAGACATTTTACATAAAGGGACTCATACAATGCATGACCTCGTGTAATCTCAATTTAGCTCTTAAAATTTCTAAATACACAATACAGCCATTTATTTTCTAAATCACAAAGTTATAATTTTACATATATTATTATATATTCCCTTTCCTAGCTAAATATCTCTTGATGGAAATGCAACCTTTATACTCATGAAGTGTTCATAATAATTTCATTCCCTAGGAATGAAAACTAACCATATGAAAGTTCTCTGGCAAAAATATTTATGTATCATAACACTAAATGTTGAATTCTTTTAAGAATATAAATTGTTGGGGCGCCCGGGTGGCTCAGTGAGTTAAAGCCTCTGCCTTCGGCTCAGGTCATGATCCCAGGGTCCTGGGATCAAGCCCCGCATCGGGCTCTCTGCTCCGCGGAGAGCCTGCTTCCTCCTCTCTCTGCCTGCCTCCCTGCCTACTTGTGATATCTCTCTCTCTGTCAAATAAATAAAAACTTTTTAAAAAAATTAAAAAATATATATATAAATTGTTCCTCTGTTTTAAAGCAAGTAATATATTTTACTTACTACAGAATCTTACCTTGACTAAGATGTTCATGGTAAATAGATGCTAAATTGGGAAGATGTTGTTGGAGATGAGATGTTAGCTCTGCATGTGAATTAATCTGAACTAGTTCCTCTTCACACCCAGATTCTTCACCATCAAAATCAGCCATATTTTTTTCTGATTTTGCACTGACCTGGGAGCTACTGCAACTGACATCATCTGCACTTAACATATCATCAACCATATGCCTATAACAAAGAGGACAGGACCAAGTTAAACATACTTTGGGAATCACAAAAATTCTCCAACTATTCAGGCACAAGTTACAGCACAGTCAAGAACAAATCTACATTTGTTTTGTGACTATATGGAATACTGTGAGCTTTATGAAAACTAAAAGCCCACACTTATAAGAACTGCGTATTAATTATAGAGTATACCCACATAATGGCTGACCCGTCAACACACTTCACTAAAACAAACTCAAAGAGAAACTTTAGAGAAGATCAGTAAACTCACCATTACATAATTACTTCATCAACTCAAATCACAATGTAAAACCTTAAAATTTATTTACATTTATTCATACAACTATAGGATTGAATGAGATTACTACCAGGAAAATACTTCAATTTAAGGCTGCAATCTAAATGTGGTTATTAACCAGGAGAATTTTATACAATACAAACACCTATTAAAACAATAAGCACCTACTGGGGCACCCAATTGGCTCAGCGGTTAAGCATCTGCCTTCGGCTCAGGACATGATTCCCAGGTTCTGGGATCAAGGCCCACACTGGGCTCCCTGCTCAACAGAAAGCCTGCTTCTCCCTCTCCCTCTACTGCTCCCCCTGCTTGTGCATAAGCACTAAGCCTCGCCTTCCCCCTCCCCCCCAGATTTCTTTGAGGGAGGACACGTGTACGCAAGCAGAAAGTTGGGCAGAGCAGGGGAGAGAGAGAATCTCTGGCAGACTCCCCACTGAGCCCAAAGCCCAACACGAGACTTGATCCTCACAACTCTGAAATCATAACCCAAGCTCAAGTCAAAAGTTGGATGCCCAACTCACTGAGCCACCCAGGCACCTCAGCACTCACTTATGAAACATACCATACCGGGCACTTTAAGGATGGCAAACAAAAAAGATGAAAAATAACATTAAAGGAGAAAAGGTCAGGATTAATTTAGAGATTCACAAGTGGTACCATACACAGAGAATATGAATAGTGTTAAAACGGAAAAATTAAATCATTCCAGGTCTTGTGAAGTAGGGAACTGCAGTGGGTATGAAAACTTAAAGAACTGCAATGTGCCAAAATGAATATATTTCACCTCAGTTTTACAAACAAATTGCTTTGTCTTCCTTATGAGTTGTCCTGGGAAGAACTCTGAATTTTGTTTATGTATAATATCAGACTATAAACCACTGGTTCTCAATCACAGGTGATTCTGGTCCCCAGGGGGGGGAACACTGGAAAACGTTTTTAAAGATATTTTTGGTTATTACAACTTGGGAGATGCTACTGGCATCGAGATAGAGAGAGAGGCTAGAGATTATGCTAAACACACCCTACAATTCATTCACACTGTTGTAAATTCAAAACACAGAATTATCTGACCCAAAATGTCAATACTGACAATATTGAGAGACAGCATCTAACTCACATGGGTTAGTAATAAGAAATAATGGCAAAGAAAATAAGTAGTAATATATACATTGCTAGTCTATTTTCTATTTCATATATATATACACATAGACACACACACACATACATACACACATATATGTAGTTCTTCCAAACAAGCATACTGATTTCTAAAAAGGCTGGCAAATCATCAGGTCTAAAAAAACTCATCCTGGTAAACCACATATTTATATTTTATCATCAGTTCAAATATTACTACTTATAATGACAGTAATAAATAGTAGCTAACATTTATTGAGCTCTTGTTACATGCCAATCACATCAGCTCATAAAACATTTACACTGAAGCCCAAAAGGTAAGTACTGTTGTTCCTATTTTCTAGATGAAAAAAAATGACAGAAAAATTAAGTACTCTGCCCAATATCTGTAATACCTATAACAGAATCACTTACTTTTAATTACAAGTATATTTCACATACAATCAAAAAGCTTTATGCTGAGGCTTTGTCCTTACTAATACCCTAAAATTAGGATGTGTGTAAAATTTCCCTTTTTATTATCATACTTTAATGGAAGCTTCTGCAAGCAACCTTTTATCTGCTTTATCCGCTTTTAGGAATTTTACATGTAGCTAAAGATCTAGATCTGTGTTGTCCAATATGATAGCCACTAGCCACATGTGGTCATTGCACATACTGAAAAGTAGCTGGTCTACACAGAGATGCAAATGTAAAACATACACAGAATACTGAAGCCTTATTACAAAAGAAAAATATCTTTGTTTTTACACTGATTACATGTGGAGAGATTTTAGAAATTACTGATTTAAATAAAATTTATAATGAAAATTAATGTCACCTATTCCATTTTGCTTTTTAAAATGTGCTCAGATGGGGCGCCTGGGTGGCTCAGTGGGTTAAGCCTCTGCCTTCGGCTCAGGTCATGATCTCAGGCTCCTGGGATCAAGCCCCGCATCGGGGCTCTCTGCTCAGCAGGGAGCCTGCTTCCTCCTCTCTGCTTGCCTCTCTGCCTACTTGTGATCTCTGTCAAATAAATAAATAAAATCTTAAAAAAAATAAATAAATAAATAAATAAAATGTGCTCGGAAGCAAATTAACAATTGCATGCTTGTAGCATGCATTTGAATTTACATTATACTCCTATCAACACTAATTGAGAATATATTGCAATTGAATGAATACAAGCAGTAACTGCTTCCCTAAAGGAAATATAAGCTTTGGGGGGGGGTTATTTTTAAGGTAATCTCCACATCCAACATGGGGCTTGAACTCACAACGCTGAGATCAAGAGTCACGTGCTCTACCAACTGAGCCAGCCGAGCACTCCAATATAATCTATTTTTTGAGAAAACTTACCCATCATGGTGGTGATGATGGTGGTGGTGGTGGTGGTGATGCTGTGGACCAATAAACTGCCGACAATTAAATAATTCATTCCCAATAGTCTCCCCAAGAAAGTCCCCAGTGCGTGTAATACAAGATTCCTGAGATGCTTGTGCTATATGAGCAGCATTCATTTCCCCTGAAATATCATGTTCTGGGTCTTCAGAGTGTGAACAGGCATCTAGCATTCGTATACGATTATCTACTGAAGGCAATGACTCAGTGTTAAAAACCAGGTCCTTTCCTGTTCCATTGCTTGTCCCACTTCTTTCTGATGGGCCTTGGGAATCCCCTAAACAAATGCCTGCTTGACTTTCTAACTTTCTGTTCCGAAGATCTGTACCACAACTGCTTTTAGGAGGATTATGACCATGATCATCGTCGTCTTCTTCTTCTTTAAGGGCTTCAATATCTGCAATGTCTTCTGACTGTACCTCACTGCCAGGGCTCCCAGCTGACTGGCTTGCATGGCTAGAATTCACCTCATTGCTAGATCCATCACTATGCCCACTACTGCTACCAGGACCACTGCTTCCATCTTCACCACTGTTGGCAGTTTCATCAGAACTTCCCTGCATGGATTCCTGTATTGAGAAAAAAAGCAGATTTAAATAAATTTTTAAACTAGCAAGAAAAAAGTAACTGACATTAACACACTGTACTTTTTAAAAGGCTGCCACAATCCTGACATATTCCTTTAAACAATATAAAAAGAATTAAAAACACACAAAAATTTAAATAATCTCAATAATAACTATTTACAGGAAAGGCCTGAACATGAATCATGTTTATATTCCCAGTTCAAAGGATATACATGGCAGAAACCACAAAATCCAAAAATCTTGTTAAAATGGAGGAAAACTGTTTTCATACCTCTGTGTCTGAAAGTCGTTGTTGCACATGTTTCGTTCTATTAATAAGTTGCTCATCCATTTCAATGTCACTGCCTCCACTCTGATGGGTATCACTGTTATCACTGCTTTGAGGACTAGCTGCAGGTGACCCTATATTAAATAGATTTTTTTATTTTTACTCCTAATTTGTATTAACATATATTTAGCATAATGACATAATCCTTTGATTCTTTTATTTACAAAAGCTTTACTCTAAATAGCCAAAATATAATCTGGAAATCATTAACATTTGCCAATTATTTCTTAAGAGGATAAACATGACCTCGATTGAAAGTAAGATGGAAAACCAGTTAAGGGTTTGTATCTGCTACAGAAAAATTTCATGGCTTTGAAACAAATATATATAAAATTAACTCTAGATGATCATGAAATCTAAACTACACGTCATCTTGCCATGCATTTCTAAGGCTCAACTTACAAGGTGATGGAGCTGCTCTTCTGAGCTCTTCTTCCTCTGAAGGAAAATGAAAAAAGAGGAGGGTTTTCTAAGTGACTGAGCTTCTTTGGAACGGATTATCAATTGCTCTTATTATTACTGCATAATCAATAAGGTACAGGCAGAGAAACCTGAAATAACTGACATCCCTAATACCTACAGTAATAGTTGTAAGTGTCTGACTAGAAAATCCTAAGAAAAGCCTAGTATATGATGCCAGGAGACAAAAAATGGGGCAAAGTTGGTAAGGTTTTAGAAAGCCCTATGAAGTTACACATATAAAAACAGACATAAAACAACTAAAGTGATAGACAACTTTTCAATTAGAAAACACACAGAGATACTGCACCATCATATTCTGCTCTCAAAATTATTTCTAAAACAAAGCAAGTTGTTTGTTTTCTAACCAAAAGCTCCAAAGCTGTTATGAAATAGTTGCCTCCCCCAGCCCAAGGGAAAAACACCAATGAGAGAAAATTCTAGTAACTACTGCAACTTCATTACTGTTCTTTACTTGAAAGGTAAACCAGAAAATTAGCTAACCCCAATTTATTAACCCTTTCACAAACACTATAGCTCCCATCTCAAATTTATTTTGAAGTTAATAATGAACAGAAACTACTTCAAATTAGAATGATAAAGTTTAAAAAACTGACTTTAAAAAATACATTACAGTTTACTAACCTTTCTTATTTCCAATGGGAAGATTAGTATTTAATAAAGATGCAAAAGAACTCTGTTTAGACAGCTGAGCCTTAGCTGCTAGTGCATTATTCCATAATGCTTTAATTAACATCGATGCCAAGTACAATGTCTTTAAAAAAAAAAAAAAGAGGTTGAAATTAACATTTCATAATAAATTTAATATCCTTTTGCCTAAATGAAATGCTAGTAATAACCTACAAATTAAGTTACCTGAATGGCAAATAAATTTCACTTAAAAAAAACACAACAAAAAACCTGACATCCAATCAGAGAAAGACAACTATCATATGATATCCCTGATATGAGGAAGTGGAGATGCAACATGGGGGACTAGGGGGGTAGAAAAAGAAGAAAAGAAACAAGATGGGATTG
>PISX010000480.1:52358-103661 GCA_004024625.1 Mellivora capensis | reverse complement strand
TTGAAGTGTGTAAACCTGGCAATTCACAGACATGTACCCCTGGGGATAAAAATATGTTTACAAAACAAAACAAAACAAAACAAAACAAAAACCTGACATCATGGTTTGAACATCTTACCTGCTCAGTATGAACACTTGGCTCAAGAGCTGAGACCAAATTAAGGAGATGTCTAAGCGGTACTGGATCCAAATTCTTGATGAGTGAAGGAAATAAGTCATGTATATACCGACTACAATGTTTCAACTAGAAAATAAAAGTAGAGACAGTAATCAAAAATAATTACATTACATAAATAAATAACCTGATGCCAAAAGTTCTATAGTTAAAAAGAAAGTAGCTGAAACAGTAAATTATTTTTTAATATGTTGGGAAAATGCTAATTACCAAGTGTCATAAATGGCAGTACATAAAATGTGAGAGTAAAATTCCACTTAAGCATAACTTTAAAAAAAAAAAAAAGCATAACTTTATAATATTCCAAACAACCACAAGATTACTTTTCCAATCACAAGAGGGAAGCCCACAATAAAAACAGTTTCTGGAATCCAAGTATAAAGAAGATTCCAATTAAATTTATATACAGATCATTAAAGTAAAAACAAGTTAAATAGTATATTAAAACATAAGCAGTTATAAATATAATAAATTCCAATTATAAGAGAAAATCAAAGTATTATTTTAATTGTACTATATTCCTCATATTATTAATGCTTATGAAGTATCCATATAACATGTTCATTTTACTAAGGTATGCAATAGTAACTCCCTTAAAATAAAGGTCTACATGGTAATAAACCTAGAAACAGTCTCCTTTCTTATACTAATTAGAGTAACAAATATGAGGGAAAGATAATTTACAAAGATGTGACTATTAAATATTACGAGATGTAAATGTCTTTTGTAGTCATGAAGCTACAAACTATGAAATCAAGATACACAACGAATGGTTTAGTAGTTACCAAATTGAGGGTTCCAAAAGTAAAAACCTGAGGTATCCAACTTTTCTCCTATACATAAAAACTCATAACAGAAAATGTACATTTTTCTATTCTAAAACACTGACTTCTATATTTTTCAGGCATAAATCATATGAAATCTCTTCTGCTGTATCCCCTATTATGGTAAATATGCACAACTGAAATTTGAAACAGAAGAGGAAATAAAATAACTTTGGAGAAATTCCTCTGTGTTCGGTGACTTTTTATAAACTATTTACATCATTTGAGATGAAGGATAAGTAAATTATCAATTACAATTTATTGCTTTTATAGGTCTTAACTAAGAATGTTAGTTTTAACACAGCAGTGATTAACATCACAGATTATACAACAGTTTATAACTTTGCTTTTTGCAAACAAGTTAACTATTAAACTCTTCCTAATTAGAATCTAACAAATACACAATATGGAATAAATTTGACTTGCTATCACTTTGATCAATAGAAAGAATTTCCATAACAGATTCAACTTTCATAATCAAATACCTTACTGTTTTTAAGCGACAAAACCCTTGAGAGATAATTATGTAATCCTATAAAAATATAAAGCTCTTTTAGAGTTGTACAGCATAAAAGCAAATTCAGAAAAGAAAGATTAAAAAATTTTAAAATTATAGCACTTCAGGGGCGCCTGGGTGGCAGATGGGAGGATGGGTTAAATAGTTGATGGGGATTAAGGACAGTGCTTGTGATGAGCAGCAGGTATTGTATGGAAGTGTTAAATCACAAAATTATACACCTGAAACTAATTATTACACTGATGTTAACTAACTGGATTTTAAATTACAACTTGAAAAAAATAATAATCTTGTCCTAATAAATGTGTCCAAAATTTCTCCATTCCAACCGCAGACTGCTACCTTTGATTTATAAGAAGACAAAGAGTCAGGCTGCCATTATTTCAACCCAATTAAAACATACACACAAACAAGGTATAAGAAGAAACAGTAAAATGTGGCCCACTGAAATAAAAAATAAATCAATGGAAATATACCTAAGGAAGCCTATTTACCAGGCTCTCTCAACAATCATAAAACAGTTATCTTAAAGATGCTCCAAGACTTAGGAGCGCCTGGGTGGCTTAGTGGGTTAAAGCCTCTGCCTTCAGCTCAGGTCATGATCCTAGAGTCCTGGGATCGAGCCCCACATCAGGCTCTCTGCTCAGCGGGGAGCCTGCTTCCTCCTCTCTGCCTGCTTCTCCGCCTACTTGTGATCTTTTAAAGATTTTATAAATAAACAAAATCTTAAAAAAAATGATCTAAGACTTAAAGGAAGAAAAGGACAAACATTTTGGTTTGTCCTTTGGAAAACCATCAAAAAACAAATTCTAAAAAGAAACTATAAGAAATCAGAAGCTGAGAAGTAAAAGAACTGAATGAAAATACACTAGGTAAGGTTCAGCAGCATATCTGAGTAAGCAGAAGAAAAGAGCAAACTTGAAATTATGGAAACTGAAATTACTGAGTTTAAGGAACAGGAATGAAATAATAAAGAAAAGCAAATGGATTCTAAGGGACTTGTGGAAACCATCAAATCTACCAACACACTCATAAGAATCCCAGAAGAGAAAGGTATACAAAGATGAAGAAAAAATGGCTGAAAATTTTCAACTTTGGAAGACATGAATCTACAAATCCAAGTAGGATAAACTCAAGGAGCCCTAAGACCAACCTTATTATAATCAAACCATTAACAGCCAAAGATGGTAAAATAATCCTGAAAACAGAGATAAGCAACCCACAAGGGATCTTCAGTAAGAGTATCAGCCAATTTCTAATCAAAAACCTTGGGATCCTGGGATCAAGTCCCACATTGGGTTCCTTGCTCAGGGGGGAGCATGCTGCTCCCTGTGCTTGTGCTCTCAGTGAAAAATAAATAAATAAAATCTTTTAAAAACCAAACAAAAACAAAACCTTGGGAAACAGAGGAAGTACGATGATATACTCAAAGGCTGAAAGAAAAAAACTTTCCATTGAGAATTGTGTAACAGGAAAAACTCTCCTTATGAGGAAGGAATTAATACATTCCCAGATAAATAAAAGCTAAAGGAATTCACTACAACTAGACCTGCCCTGCCAGAAATGCTAAAGGAAGTCCTTCAGAATGAAATGAAAAGAAGCAAAACAGTGACTAAAGATCTCTGATAAATACATAGGCAATTAAAAGCTAGTATTGTTTTCATTTGTAACTCCACCTTTTATCTGCTATATGATTTCACAAAGGCAAAAGAACTATTATTTTTTTTTTGACAGTTTTTTTTTATTTGACAGAGACAGACATATCAAGAGAGGGAACACAACAAGCAGGGGGAGTGGGGGAGGGGGAAGCAGGCCTCCCACTGAGCAGAGAACCAGGACCATCAGGACCTGAGCTGAAGGCGAACGCTTAACGACTAAGCCAACCAGGCACCCCAAGAATTATTATTATTAATCTACATAACTGGGCATACAATAAATACATATTTCAGCTTAATAAAGCTGAAATCTGTTGTATGAATAACAAAAATGAGAAGGAGCTATACAGGAGTATAATTTTTGCGTAGTATTTAAGTTGACAAATTCAAATTAGACAGTAAGAGTCTTGAGATGTTAAATGTAATTTCCATGTTAAGCACAAATTATCTATAGAATATACAAAAAAAAAAAAAATGAGAAAGGAAATCCAAACTACAAACAAAAATAAAAGGCCATAACAGAAACGACAGATAAAAACACTGTAAGACATATACAAAAGAAATAGGAAAATGGCAGAAGTAAATCACTTTTTGAGGAATTACTTTAAATATAAATGTTTTAGGAGTACCTGGGTGGTTCAGTCGGTTAGGAATCCAACTCTTGATGTCGACTCGTCATGATCTCAGGGTCGTGAGATCAGCCCCACGTCAAGTTATGTGCTTAACACAGAATCTGCTTGTCCCTCTCCCTCTGCCCTTCCCCCCCCATTCATGCATGCACACTCTCTCTGAAAACAAAATTTTAACAAAAAATACATATATAAACATATATATACACACACACACACACACATAAATGGCTTAAACTCTGCAACCAAAGACAGAGATTGGTAGAAAGGATTTTAAAAACATGATACAACTCTATGTGTTCTACAAGAGACTCAATATATATCCAAAACACAACAAACAGGCTAAAAGTTAAAGGACTAAAAAGATATTCTGTGCAAATAATAAGCAAAAGAGAGCTGGGCTCACTATACTAAAATCATGTAAGGTAGACTTTAAAATTTTAAAAGGTTACTAGAAAAAGAGAGACTTATCACATTACCTAATAAACCCATTTCTGGGTATATAACCAAAAGAATTAAAAGCAGGATTTCAGGGGCACCTGGGTGGCTCAGCGAGTTAAGCCTCTGCCTTCAGCTCAGGTCCTGATCTCAGGGTCCTGGGATCGAGCCCCATATTGGGCTCTCTGCTCAGCAGGGAGCCTGCTTCCCCCCCCCCCTCTGCTTGCCTCTCTGCCTACTTGTGATCTCTGTCAAATAAATAATTAAAATCTTATTTAAAAAAAAAAAAGCAGGATTTCAGGGGTGCCTGACTGGTTCAGTCAGAACAGGATGCAACTCCTGATCTTGGGTTGTGAGTTCGAGCCCCACAGGAGGTATAGAGATTGCATACATAGAGACATAAATTAAGTAAATAAAAGTGTAGTTTCAAAGAGATACTTGCACACCTATATTCACTGGACCATTATTCACAATAGTCAAAGATGAAAGCAAAGTAAATGTCCATTGACAAATGACTGTGGCATATAAATACAACAGAATATAATTCAACCTTTCAAGAGTGGAAATCCTGTCACACACTACAGCATAGATGAACCATGAGGACATTTTGCTGAGTGAGATAAGCCAGTCACAGCAGGACAAATAGTACAGAATTCCACGAACGTGAAATATATAGAATAGTCAAAACAATACACACCATCAGTAGCTGTGAGTAAGGGGAACAGGGGAATTGTTGTCTTTGTTCAATAACTTACGGTTTTTTGTTTTGTTTAATTTTTAAGTAAACTCTATGCGCAATGTGGCGCTCAAACTCATAACCCCAAGATTAAGAGTCGCATGCTTTGCCAGCCAGGTGCCCCTCTATTATCCAAGGAGTACAGTTTTGGAAGATGAGAAAGCTTTAGAGATCTGTTATACAACAATATGGTTCTAGTCATTATTAGAACTTAAAAATGGTTCAGAGGGTAAAACCAATGTGGTTTCCTTTTACAGTTAAGTCTTTTTTAAAAAAGATTAACAAAGAGTGATAAAATTATTAACAAAATGCTCCATACAACAAGGAGATATAACAATTATAAACACACTTTATAACTCAAAGCTCAGGGGTGCCTGGGTGGCTCAGTGGGTTGAAGCCTCTGCCTTCAGTTCAGGTCATGATCCCAGGGTCCTGGGATGGAGCCCCATGTCAGGCTCTCTGCTCAGCAGGGAGCCTGCTTTCCTTCCTCTCTCTGCCTGCCTCTCTGCCTACTTGTGATTGGTCTGTCAAATAAATAAATAAAATCTTTAAAAAAAATAAAGTAACTCAAAGCTCAAAGAACAGATCAGAGAACTGACACATAAAATACAGATTAGAAAAACAATTGAGAAAATTAACAAAACCAATAGTTGGTTCTTCTAAAAGATAATCATTTAGCTAGCTTGAAAAAAAGTGCAAAGACATAAATCAGAAATGCAAATAAGATACTACTACCAAACTTACAGACTAAAAAAAATATTAACAGAATGCTACAAACAACAATACACCAAAAAAATCAGGTAACCTAGAAGATAGGGACAAATTCCTTGCAAACTAACTACATTGACTCAAGAAGGAAAGGTCAACAGACCTATAATAAGAGATTGAATCGGTAATCAAAAACCTCTCAACAAAGTACTAAAATGCATGGCTTACCTGGGGAATTCTAACAAATTCTTTAATAAAAAATTAACACCAATCCTTCTCAAATCCTCCCCAAAAAACTGAACAGAAGTAAATACTTCTTAACTCATTCTATGAGGCCCAAGTCTTCATAAGAATAGAAAATTATGGGGCACCTGGGTGGCTCAGTGGGTTAAGCCTCTGCCTTTGGCCCAGGTCGTGATCTCAGGGTCCTGGGATCGAGGCCCACATCAGGCTCTCTGCTCAGCAGGGAGACTGCTTACTCCTCTCTCTCTGCCTGCCTCTCTGCCTACTTGTCTGCCTACTCTCTGTCAAATAAATAAATAAAATCTTTAAAAAAAAAAAAAAAGAATGCTCCTATTTATCATTGTTATTCAACACTATACTGAAATTCTAGCCATAGTTATTGGACTCCACCCCCTCACAAAACATTTAATGGATCCAAATTAGAAAAGATGTAAAACTGTTCAAAAATGACACAATCCTATATAGAGAAAAAGCTATATATAAAAAGCTAGTAAAGCTAAACATCAAGTAGACAGTGTAAGAGTATAGATCAACAAAATTCAGGTATGTTTCCATATATCCACAATTAATCACCTGAGAAGGAATTTTAGATAGCAATTCCATTTACAATAGCATATGAAGAATAAAATAAAACTGATCCTTGAACAACACAGAGGTTTGGAGCACAGATCCCCTGTGCAGTCAAAAAACTGGATATAACCCTGACTTCCAAAAACATAACTATCACAGCCTACTGCTGACCGTTAAGTCTAATCAAGAATATAAATCAATAATCTAAACCAGAATACCTATAACATAGTTAACACAAATTTTTTGTTTATATATAATATATACCATACTCATAATGAAATGTTAAGAAAATTGTTGAGAAAATATACTTACAGCACTATACTGTACTTCTAAAAAAAAAAATCTATATGTATGTGGACCTAGGGAGTTCAAACCTGTGTTATTCAAGGATTAACTGTACTTAAAAATTAATCTAACAAGAGGTGAGGGGTGCCTGAGTGGCTCAGTTGGTTAAGCATCTGACTACCGCTCAAGGCCTGATCCTTAGGATTGAGGCCTATGTTGGGCTCCATGCTCAGCAAGGAGTCTGCTTCTCTCCCTCTCCCTTTGTTCCTACCCCCACTCAATATACTTGAGCTGTTTCTCTTTCTCTCAAATAAATAAAATCTTAAAATAAAATCTTAAATAAAATCTTAAAATAAATAAAATCTTTAAAAAAAAAAAAGGATGTGAAATACTTGTATACTGAAAACTATTAAACACTGCTCAAGGAAATTAAGGTTTCAATAAATGGGAAAACACCCATGTTCATGGATAGGAAGACTTAACATGGTTAGTAAGTTAATACTACCCCAAAGAGATCTATAGATTCAACCAAATCCCTTCAAAATTCTAAGAGCCTTTCTGGAAAATGGAAAAGCCAATCCTCAACTTCATAGAGAATTGCAAGGAGTTATAAAAGCTAAAACAATCTTCAAAAAGAAATCTGTGAAGCCTGCAAGAAAAAAAGAGTAATTAGAACGTAGAAATGAAAACACTAGGGGAAAAAACAAAAACACAAAAACAAAAAAACTAGGAGTACCTGTTGTGGTCTGTTATTAAAGGAGCAAGACTGATACAAAGCGAAGGTCAAGAAAAGCTTTTTATCGCTGCCAGCATTGAGAATCAGACCGAGCATCGAGAATCAGACCGAGCATCAAGAATCAGACCGAGCATCGAGAATCAGACCAACCACCGAGAATCAGACCGACCACCGAGAATCAGACCGACCACCGAGAATCAGACCGACCATCGAGAATCAGACCGACCATCGAGAATCAGACGACCGGTCGGGGCCGTCTCTTACAGAGAGAGCGACCATTCCCAGCCTCACAGACTAGCTTTTATAGAGCAAAGGCCATGTGGTTGAACCTGGCCACATACAGGTGGCCAATGAGATTGTAACACACAGAGAAAGTTGCATAGTCATGTTAGGTCACATGCGGGTGGCCAACTGAATTACAATTTACCCTAGAGTAGCTGTTTGAACTAGTCTATCACTCTGGTCAGAATTGGCACCCAAAAGGCGGGGTTTACAAAATTTGGTGGTTAAGGAGATAATATGTGTGCTTTACTGATTGGATGTCTCCACCTGGCCTAACTCGTCCTTGCATTTGGGCTCTATTATCTCCACCTGACCTGACCTGTCCTTGTATTTGGGCTCTGTTATCAGGGACTGGTTGACCTGTGTGCTTTACTGATTGGATGTCTCCACCTGGCCTAACTCGTCCTTGAATTTGGGCTCTATTATCTCCACCTGACCTGACCTGTCCTTGTATTTGGGCTCTGTTATCAGGGACTGGTTGACCATATTTTACTGGTTTCCCAGACTTGCTTCTAAGTAAGTTCTGGGGGGGGAGAGGGGGAAGAACCAGGGTCAGTTTAAGTTTTACTACACAAACAACAAAATGGCTGTTTAACCGAGATGGAGTCACTCTGGCTAAGTAGGCCCTTACAGTGCCTAGAGGCTTGATCAGTTGAGCATCTGACTCTTGGCTGAAGCTCTGGTCATGGGTTCATGGGTTGTGGGACTGAGTTGCTTTGAGATTCTCTCCCTCTGTCCCTCCCCACACTCTTTCTCTCTCAAATAAATAAATAGGAAGGAAGGAAGGAAAAGAAGGAAGGAAATAAAGAAAGAAAATAAGAAAGGAATGAATACACTAAATGTGGTATATATAAGCCATGGACTATTTGGCCATAAAAAGAAAATTTTTATATAGGTGGTAACAGGGATAACCTTCAAAAGCACTGTGTATAACAAGTCAGACATTTTATGATTCTACTTAACTGAGGTACCCAGAAGAGGCATATTCATAAAGACAGAATGTAGAATAGAGGAAACCAAGAGCTTGTAGGAGGAAAAAATTAAGTTACTTAATGAGTATAAAGTTTTTGTTGCACATAGTGTCAGTTTTCGATACAGACTTTGGAGACAGATACACTACACTAAATGTATTTATGGCATTGAACTGTATAGTTACTAATGGTTAAAATGGTAAATTTTATGTTAACATATATCTATCACAATAAAAGAATTAATGAAGAAAATAAGAGAAAAAGTAAGTATAAGTGTTAAAAGGCATCATACCAAAATTCAAACTACTAATCATGTCTACTACAAAGTTTTGAGGGGAAATAAGAGTGGCTTTAGTATCTATCATTCAAACACTTCAAGTACAAAGAAAACAGATATCTCAAGTATACAGTAACCTGTAATAGAAAATTCACAAATTTCTCTTTAGGAAAACAAAGGCTACTCAATGAAATCCACATGAATAAATACTCATTAATTCTGGAATGAGAGAAACAGAAATGAGGAAAAAGGACTGGTGGTGAGTCATATACCTAAATACAAAATTAGCACTAAACAACTGTGTAGAAATTACGGTTCTAGTGTAGAATTTAAAACATATAATTTGATAAAATACAAATACAGTAAAGACAGGGAAGCAGAAAATGAGAAAAGATAAATGAGAATTCCTTCATCTTCTATAGAAGAGAATCAATCACTGTATTTTAGAATGAAAAGAAACCCACAAAGAAAATGAAAATTCGTAATAAGATACTCGATTTCAACAAACTTCTGAAAGACTAAAATGAAAGGAATGCATTTTAAAACGTACAGGTGGAGAAGGATGTAGCTCAGAGTAATTTGTGAGTGAGCTGCAGAGGAGATAAGTCAACCTTAACTCTACTGTAACTGTAACTGGGGAAGATACCAGACTCAGAGACCTAGATCTGATGGACAGCAGGAGATATGGAAATAAAAACACAGGATTTCCCTGAATACTCTTAATAATTGTATTTGTCAGCCATCAGTCGGAAAAATAGGAACAGCCAACTTATTTATTCTACCCAGCTGCCAGGGCTCTCCCTTGGCTAAAAAATACATAAAACCATAGCTTTTAACCACAGATACTGGTATCCCTTTTCACTCTCTTTTAGAAGTCACACAGGCAGAAAGCCTAGTAGTGACTTTAATGAGAAAAGTACAAGTTGTTCTACCATTACTACCCTCGAAAATGTTTCCAAACAGGAGTCCCACTTGAAAGACCTCTAATAAAAAAATATTTCACAACAGCCAACAATACCCAGGCCACTTACCTTGTCATCTTTCTTAAATATGAATGGATCACAAAGGCATACATGAAGACACCCAACAACACATAAAAAGAACACAGCTCATGTTAAGAACTCTTAAGGCAGGAAGCAAAGAATTCAAATCTCTAAGATGTAACGGAGAAGGATATTACAGTGCCCAGATTCTAACTCAAGCAGTCATAACTTCACATACTAGTAGTATGTAATGTCTCATAAAGCAGTAATCTAAATGTGTATACAAGCACACATGCAGAAGCTAATAAGCATTAGAATATAGGTCAGTGCTTCTAAAATTAGTCAACACTAATCCTTTTAAGAATCTGACAATTATGTGTATAAAGCACATCTGAATCAGATGACATTCAAATCCTACTAAATCCTAGAGAATCTTGACTTTTGTCATTGATACAAAGATCAACCCCAAATAACTTAGCTCCATATTAAGATAAAATTATTATATCAGGGGCACCTGGGTGACTCAGTGGGTTAAGCCTCTGCTTTCAGCTCAGCTCATGATCTTAGGGTCCTGGGACTGAGACCCACATCGGGGTCTCTGCTCACAGCAAGGAGCCTGCTTCCCCCCTCCCCCGCCCCGATCTCTCTGCCTACTTGTGATCTGTCAAATAAATAAATAAAATCTTAAAAAAATTATTATAATTTACATGCATTTACACAAGCACCCTTCAAATCTGAAGCATTTAACAATATAATCCAGTAGAGTGCAAGGATTCTGAAGGGATTTTTTGCTGTCCTATGACTAAAACATTTTACAGTGAAAGGGTGTATAGAGGCAAATATAAAGGTAACCAAATCCAACCGGAATAGGTAAATTTAAATGGTGGAAAGTCATTTAAATGTCGAAATATTTACTTTAACTTTATATACTAGTCTCTGTATTTACTGAAAAACTAACAAATGCATGTAAAAGTTTCAAAGTTTACATAAACATAGACAATGAAAAGGAAGTCTTCCATCTATCCCAGATCATATACCCACAAATAAATCTATTAAAATTTCTTGTGTTTTTCAAAATAGCTCCAGGCATTCATAAGCACAAACTGCATGTATGTATGTTATAGACATACATGTGCATCCTCTTTTTATAACTGTTTAAATACACATTGCAAGAATACACTGCATACTTAGGATTTTCTCTCAATAAAAGATCTGTTACCTATGCAGTGCTTAGTAAAACTATTTCTTACATATTGTTCCCCATGAACATAATACAGCACCTTCGGTCCTTCTCATGGCTACAAAGGATACTATTAAATGAATTTCCCAAAATGTATTAAAGTAGTCCTACAGTGACATTCCTTTTCTGCTAGTATGGTCAATGCTGTAGTGAACATCTTTATGTACATGTATTTACAGAATAAGTTACCAGAAATAGAACTGCTATATTTCTTCCCAAATGTTACAGCACACTCTGGTCAATATAATGCATTACTAAACATAATGGGAATTATCCAATAAATGAAAATGCTATTACATTATTTGAATTTACATTTAATTACAAAGATAAGCATTTTTCAAATATTAACAAATATTTTTCTATCAATTTCAAATCCATTTGTCATCTCCTTGGATTCCAATACAAGAATTTTGATACAATGAAAAGAGCAGCAGGCAATCCAATTACCATGAGGAAACTGTGTGTGTGTGTGTATATATTGGATGTATGTATCTTAGATGAGCGAACTGACCTCAAAAACGTACTCCACATGGGAGGAAAAAAGACTAAGACTGTAAGAAACTAACCAACCCCAGATGCTTTGAAATTAATTTTATTTAGTGCTCAAATTTTTCTTATTAACATACAATGTATCATTAGCCCCAGGGGTACAGGTCTATGCATCATCAGGCTTACCCATTTCACAGCACTCACCATAGCACATACCCTCCTCAATGTCCATCACCCAGCCACCATCTCCCTACCCCCCAAAGCCCTCAGTTTGTTTTGTGAGATTGAGTCTCTTATGGTTTGTCTCCCTCCCAATCCCATCTTGTTTCATTTTTTCCTTCCCTACCCCCCAGTGCTCAAATTTAAAAAAACAAACTTAAAATGTAAAAACTCCTGATCATTCTAAATTTGTAGTAGATTCAGAAGTGGTAAGTAACAAACCACAGAAAAACCCAATTAAATCAACCCTTAAAATATACTTATTTTATATAGTTAATCTTTTATAGATAGTTTAAGTTTTTGCAAACTCACAGATTAGGCCACCATTTTTAATTATTCCCTTACTAAGTTGCTTCAAATTCTTGCTAGGGCAAAATGCTAAAACCTTTAACAGGCCATACTATGAGTTATCAATTTGATAAAGTTTCAATACAGAATTCTCTACTATTTCTAGCTATTTATTCTGTAATGATACATTTATCATTATTCTCCCATTCTCCTAGTCTTACTCTGAACAAAATAAAAACTTTAAATCTACTAAAATACATAAACTTTTAAAAAAATTTCCCTTTGTTCTAAAACAGAAAGTGCTTCTTTAACTTACTGAAATGACAGTGATGAATAAATATATAATATTGAATGTGGAAAGTAAAAAAAGGTATTGAAAGGGATGCCTGGGTGGCTCAGTTGGTTGGACGACTGCTTTCAGCTCAGGTCATGATCCTGGAGACCCCGGATCGAGTCCCGCATCGGGCTCCCAGCTCCACGGGGAGTCTGCTTCTCCCTCTGACCTTCTCCTCGCTCATGCTCCCTCACTGCCTCTCTCTCAAATAAATAAATAAAATCTTTAAAAAAAAAAAAAGGTATTGAAAAAGTACCACAACCAATCTAAGACATAAGGTCTCGAGACACACAATCATTTTTTTTTAATATTTTATTCATTTATTTGACAGAGAGAGTGAGAGAGCACAAGAGCAAGGGGAACGCTGGGGAGAAAGAGAGGTATAGAAGCAGACTCCCCTCTGAGCAGGGAACCTGATGTGGGGCTCGATCCCAGGACCCTGGGATCATGACCTGAGCAGAAGGAAGATGCCTAACCAGCTGAGCCACTCAGGCGCCCCAAGACACAAAATCATTATCAAAAATTTGAAACTGTTCATATAAAAAGTTTATGAATATATGCAGTAATCAACCATAATGGAAGGAAGAGGAATATAATGAACAGAGTAAGTATAATGGGAGAAATGACTATTATTATAGCAATAATAAATATAACTTAAATTCCTAAGAATAAGCTTAATATAAAATAAAACATATATACAAGGAACTTTAAAATTTTGAAAGATACAAAAGAAACAGTGTTAAGCTTTGGAGAGAAAGACTCTTCAAATTCATCATTATGACAATTAAAATATTTTTAAAGAATAAGTCAATGCCCAAATTTACATTAAAAAAAACTGAAGAAAAAAATGTTTTAAAAGATTTTATTTGTCGGAGAGAGCAAGAGAGCACTAGAAGAGCTGCAGGCAGAACAGAGCTCCCCGCTGAGTGGGGAGCTCAATGCAGAACTCAATCCCCGGACTCTGGGATCATGACCTGAGCTGAAGGCAGATGCTTAACTGACTGAGACACCCAGGCATTTCCAGAGAAATTCTTTAAAAATATATAAAAATATATTTTAAAAAAGAGCCAGCCCTGTCAGATAGGAATATTCCAAAAAAAAAAAAAAAAAGTAAAGACAGGGTCGCCTGGGTGGCTCAGTGGGTCAAAGCCTCTGCCTTCGGCTCAGGTCATGATCCCAGTGTCCTGGGATGGAGCCCCACATTGGGCTCTCTGCTCAGCGGGGAGCCTGCTTCTTCCCTCCTCTTTCTCTGCCTGCCTCTCTGCCTACTTGTGATCTCTGTCAAATAAATAAATATTTTTTTTAAAAAGTAAAGACATAAGTTAAACCCACGATCAGCAAATGTTTTCTTGAAGGACCAGACAGTAAATTATTTCAGGATTTAAAGTGCTAAGTATTATATAGATAAGTACTATACTCTGCCACTGTAGTATGGAAGTAGCCACAAGCAATATGCCAAAGAAAGTACAAGGTTATGTTGCAAAAAATATTTACAAAATGAAGTGGCCGACCCAAAAGCCTTATTTACCAAGCCAAAAGTTTACCAATCCCTGGTATACAGATCATGACAGTCTACAGACTCCAGAAACTGACCTAGTCAAAATAAACTGGTATCTCAATTCAATAAGGAAAAGAAAAATTACTGAACAAGTGGAATGGGGACAACTACATAAACAAAAAATGGGATAAAAAGTTAGATAAATGACACCTTGAACCAAGAGTAATTCCAAATGGCTCAAAGACTAAAATACAGAGGCACCTGGGTGGCTCAGTCAGTTAAGCATCTGCCTTTGGCTCAGGTCATGCATGAACCCAGAGTCCTAGAATGGAACCCCATGTTGGGCTCTCTGCTCAGAGGGAAGGCTACTGTTCCCTCACCCTCTGCCCATCTTCACCATCCTCACCCCTGCTCACACACTCTCTCACTCTCTCAAATAAAATCTTAAAAAAAAAACAAACCCTAAAATATAAAATTTGAACAGAAAGGAACTAAAGGAGAACTTTTTTATAACTTTGGAGTGGAAAAGGGGCATCTGGGTGGCTCAATCAGTTAAGCAGCTGCTTTCTGCTCAGGTCATGTGGGATCAAGCTCCATGTCAGGCTCCCTGCTTAGTGGAGAGCCTGCTTCTATCTCTCCCTCTGCCTGCCGCTCTGCTACTTGTTCTCTCTGTCAAATAAATAAAAACCTTAAAAACAAACAAAAACCCTTTGGAGTGGAAAAGATACTGCACACCATAAGACAAAATCCACAGGACATAAAAATAATTCAACCACAAGTTTGAAACCACAAACTTGAAACCGAACACCAAAACCACCTTAACCAAACGACAACATCAAAGTAGAAAACAGTCCTAACTCTTAACACAGACACAAGTCCAATTTCACTGATATATAAAGGTCTCCTACAAAAAAGAACAAGTAAAATCTCTGATAAATGACAAAGAATTTCCAGTAAAGGAAACAAAAATGGCTCTTAAACGTAAGATTTGCAATATGATTCACATAAACAGAATGCATATTTAAAATACACATTTCAACCATCAGTTTAGCAAATATCAAGAAGTGTAAGGACACAACGTACTAAGGAAGATGAGGGAAAACAGGCATTATCACACCATTAGGTACCCCAAGCAAACCAAACAGACGCTTTAACCTAACAATTCTCCTTAAAAGATAAATCTTCTGCACACGGATGAACTGAACATGTAAGAACTTACTTTAGCACAGAAAAAATTTATAACAGAAAAGATTGGGGAAAAAAGATTTATAATAGAAAAGATTGGGGAAAAATAATGCCTATGAATAGGAAATGGTTAATTAAATTATCATATATGCATGTACTGAAACACTATGCCCTCTTTAAAAAATTGGTGTTTCAGATATTGATGTGCAGTAATCTTGACGATAAATAAAGTGGAAAAAAAAAAGTCCACTTAGTATGCAACATTTGTAATAAAGAGGACCAAAAGAAAAAGAAAAGAGGAAGACAAGACAAGAAAAAAGCTTACAGTTAGCTATTTATGTAGAAAATCTATGATGCACCTTAGAAGAATGGTATTTCTGGGAAACAGGGACAGGAGGAGGGAAAATACGTAACATACACTTCTATATTTATTTCTGGATTTTGAACCATGTAGATATATGATTATTCAAAAAACTAAAGAAAACAGTAACAGGAAAGAAAAATACCAATACAATATTCAGGATAGAAAGATTTACTATATCAACAAAAAACAGGTAAATGTCTCTTAATAAACGAAGATGGTTTCACGTAGAATGTCCAACTGACTGACTTTCATTTCTTTCAATTCTACCAGTAATATAGTAAGACACAGACTCTCAAGCCAGACTTCAGAGATTCCATGCCCAACTTTCTCTATGTCTCAGTTTTAGTTATAAATTTAGGATAAGAGAACTTACCTCATAAGGGAATTAAACACTTAGAACAAATCATAAGGAAGAACTTAATGTGAGCTGTTAATATTACCTGTGCTGCAGCCCAAATGCAATCAATATGCTGAGTACTCAATCTCCCTTCTGCTGCCAAGAAGTTCAAAATCACCTGGCACTGTTTGATAATCTGGAAGAGAAAAACTTATTATAGCTAATTTTCTAAAGTATTCTTCTTTTAATAGGGCAGAGAAGTCATGTAACTGTCCACAAACCTCAATATGTAAATTTGGTCCAAATATATGCTCTACCACATTGTTGCTTATAAGCCAGTCTGCAAGTTCTTTTGCAATGGACCTAAAATCAAATAATAAAATTAGTTAACACATTAAAAAATTATTAATATCATTTTTTCCCAAGCCAAAAGGACAGATTCAGTTGAAAACCTTAATGTTTTTTGAAGGTGAGTTTTATTTACTAAGTAGGCTCCATGCCTAATGTGGAGCTTGAACTCATGACTCTGAGATCAAGAGTCACATGCTACATGTTCCACTGTCTGAGCCAGCCAGGTTCTCCTTAAATGTGACCCCAAACTTAAATGTGACCCCAAACAAATTATAAAGAAGTGACCACAGACAAAGAATAATTAAAAGAGCGGTGCCTGCGTAGCCTAAGCAGTGGGTTGTTATCTGACTCCTGGCTTTGGCTGGGGTCATGACCTCAGGGTCATGGGACTGAACCCTGGGTTGGGCTCCACGCTTCACATGGAATCTGCCTGAGATTCTGTCTCCTTCTCCCTCCGTCCTTCCTGCTTGTGCTCTCTAAAATAAAAATATCTTAAAAAAAAAAACCTAAAAGAAATGGTAATATTGCCTGAATTTACAAACAAGCAAAGACAAATCTGGAAAGAGGACTATACAGATGAAAATACCAAGTGTAACTAAAAGCAACGTATTTTCTCACTCTAGTGAGGAAGACTATGCCTTCCCACTCTTTAATTTCCACAGGAGGCACTTCATCATTCAGGGAAGGTTTCCCAATATGCCCTCTACAGTAAGATAACACCAGAAAAATAGGTTACCAAAAGGGTTAAAAGAAGAAAATTCTCTCAAAGCCAAACTGAAAGTCCCTGCCTGATATTACTAAAGTGATTAAGGTGATTAAGTGATCCCTAAACAGATCAACTGATGATGCAGAACACCTTAGTTACATTTACCAACATTTCATTCTTCGTTTCAAAAAGTAAACATCTTACAACAGTTTTAGATTACCCTTCATTTTTTAAGAAAAGCGACCAATTCTCTTTTAGAATTAACTCACTGGCATAGAAGTTAACCTATTTTATTAGTTTACCAATAAGGTAGTGTGAGTTTATCACTTGTCTTTTACACCTTTGAGATATATATGACCTATAATATACTGGACACTTAAAGTACACAGTTTGATGAATTTAAGCTTTGGTATACATCTATGAATTCATCACTACCATCAAGATAACAAACACACACATTAACCCAAGAAGTATCTTTTCTTTTTTTTTTTTAAAGATTTTATTTTTTTATTGGACAGAGAGAGAGATCACAAGTAGGAAGAGAGGCAGGCAGAGAGAGAGGGAGAAGCAGCCCCCCGCCAAGCAGAGAGCCCGATGCAGGGCTCGATATCAGGACCTTGAGATCACGACCTGAGCCGAAGGCAGAGGCTTAACCCATTGAGCCACCCAGGTGCCCCCCAAAAAGTATCTTTAAGACCTTCTGTCATCCATCCCTTTTCCAGTCTCCACAACCATACTCCTCAGTGATCTGCTTTATTAGAGTTTTCATTTTCTAGAATTTCATGTGTCAAAAAAGATACACTACATAATTTAAGATTTTTTTAAAAGATTTTTTTTAAGATTTTATTTATTTGACAGATCACAAGTAGGCAGAGAGGCAAGCAGAGAGAGAGAGGAGGAAGCAGGCTCCCTTCTGAGCAGAGAGCCCGATCCCAGGACCCTGGGATCATGACCTGAGCCGAAGGTAGAGGCTTTAACCCACCCAGCCACCCAGGCGCCCCCATAATTTTTTAAATATGGCTTCTTTCACTCGACATAAGATTTCTCCATGTGCAGGCTTTTGTGGAGATGTAAGCTTTCAACTTCTGTGGGTAAATATCAGGGAGCACAACTGTAAGACCTATGGTAAGAGTATGCTGAGTTTTGTAAAAAAAAAACTGCCAAACAGCCTTCCAAAGTGTAACTAGCAACAAATGAGAGTTCTTGTTGCTCCACATCCTTGTCAGCATTTGTTGTTATCAGTATTCTGAATTTTGACTGTTCTAATAGATGTGCAGTGGACTTTCAGTGATGTTTTAATATGCATTTATTTCCCTAATGAAAGATATAGGGCATCTTTTCATGTGTTTGTCATCTGTGTCTCTTCTATTGGCAAGACGGCTGAGAAAACCTTTAGCATACTTTTTATTCAGACTGTTCATGTACTTACTGTTGAATTTCATGATTCTCTGTAAATTTTGGGTAACAGTCCTTCATCAGATATATCTTTTGCAAATATTTTCTCCTCTCCCTGTGGCTATCTTCTCATTCTCTTGAAACTATCTTTAACAGAGCACAAGTTTTTAACTTAAATGAACTCCAGGCTTATCAATTCTTTCTTTCATGGATTATGGTATTGTATCCAAAAGGTCATTGCCATACACAAGGACATCCTAGGTTTTCTCCTATCTGCTAGGAGTTATACAGTTTTGCATTTTATGTTTATGTGTAGAATATATTTTGAATTAATCTTTATGAAGTATATGAAGTCTGTGTCTAGATTCTTTCTTTTGCATTTGGTTGTCCAATTGTTTCAATGGCATTTGTTGAAAAGACTATATTTGCTTCATGGTATTGCCTTAGCTTTTCTGACAAGGATCAACTAACTATACTTAACTATACTTACATGGTCTGTTTCTGAGCTCTCTATTCTGTTCCATTAATCTATGTCACCAATGCCACATTGTCTTGATTACTGCAATGTTACAGTATGTCTTGAAGATGGACAGCATCAGTCCTCCAACTTTGTTCTTTTCCTTTCAATACTGTCTTGGTTATTATGTGTCCTCCTTTCAATACTTGTCTTGGTTATTATGTGTCCTCTATCCATATAAATGTTAGAGTTATTTTCTTGATATCCAGAAAATAACTTGCCAGGATTCTGAGATTTCAATGAATTTAAAGATCAAAGTTGGGAAGAATGTTATCTTTATATTTTTGCATGTTCTATCCATAAACATGGAGTATCTCTTCATTTATTTAGTTCCTTCGTATCTTTCATCAGAGTATATAATTTTCCTCATAGAAATTTAACAAAATATGAAGATCTATACCCAAGTATTTCACTTTTGTGTTGTTAACATAAGTGGTATTGTATTTTAAATTTCAAATTTCAGGGGTGCCTGCGTGGCTCAGTTAAGCATCTGACTTCAGCTCAGGTCATGATCTCAGGATCCTGGGATAAAGCCCCGCACTGAGCTCCCCACTCAGTGGGGAGTCTGACTGTCTCTCTGTTCCTCCCTGCTCATGCTATTATTTTTTTTTAAAGAATAAATTTCAAATTTCATGTGTTCTATGCTGATATATAGAAAAGCAAATGAGTTTTCACTGTGTATCCTGTAACCTTGCTATCCTTTATCACTAGGTTCCATGAGTCTGTGAATTCTTTCAGATGTTCTACATAGATACTCATGTAATCTCCAGTCAAAGACCAATTTCTTCCTTCCCAATCTGTGTAACCTTTATTTCCTTCCTATGCCTTACCGCATTAGGTAGGATTCCAGTACAATGTTGAAAGACATGAAGAGAGGGAACAGATTTTTCCTTGTTCCTGATCAGAAAACCTTTGAGGTTCTATTAATATGATGTTATCTGTAGGTTCTTTATCAAGCTGAGGAAGTTACCCTCTATTCCTAATTTACTGAGTTTTTATCTTAAGTGTTCAAGTTTGCCAAATGCTTTTTCTTTATCTATTCATATGATGATGTGCTTTTTCTTCCTTAACCTGTTGATGTGATAGATTACATGAATTCAACCGGCCTTGCATACCTGAGATAAAACTCACTTGGTTGTGGTATACAGTTCTTTTTATACACTGTTCTATTTGAATTGCTTATAGTTTATGAAGATTTTTGCATCTGTGTTAATGAGACGTACTGGGCTATAGTTTTGGGTTTTTTTTTTTGGGGTGGGGGGCTATAGTTTTTTTTACATGTCTTTGTCTGGTTTTGGTATTAGGGTAACTTCTTCCTTAAATTTCTCCTTTAAACATTAGGTAGAATTCACTAGTAAACACAAGTGAGCCTGGTGCTTCCTGTTTTGCAAAGTCAGTAATTCTTTTTAAGGGGTTGGGGCAGGAGAGAGAATTTTAAACAGGCACAGAGCCCAATACAGGGCTTGGTTTCACAGCCCTGAGATCATGAACTGAGCCAAAATCAAAGCACCTGAGCAAAGCCACTAATTCTTAATTCAATTTCTTTAATAGATATAGGCTTCTTCAGATTGCCTACTTGAAAACATTTTTAAATGGCTATTTAATGAAAAAATAGGGATAGGTATATTCTGTATGGAAGAAAATAGACAAAATAGGACTTGCCAGGAGAGCTCCTATATCTTCCCATCTACATGAATTATACACAGAAAAACTGAAAAGATAAAATAATTTATCTTTGTTACAAGAATTTAAAAAGCCATTTAAGGGACGCCCGAGTGACTCAGGAGGTTAAGCATCTACTTCAGCTCAGGTCATGATCCCAGAGTACTGGGATCAAGTCCCGCATTAGGCTCCTTGCTCAACAGGAAGCCTGCTTCTCTCTCTGCCTGCTGCTCCCCCTGCTTGTGCACTCTCTCCCTCTCTGACAAAAAAATTTTTTAAAGCCATTTAAGTCTAAAGAGGGAAAAAAGCTATGAATTAGATACATGCGCCTCAAAAGATAAAAGATTAAAATAAAACTATTGATGCCCCCCACATACGTGTTATCTCTAAAATAAATAAAGGGATGCTTGGGTGGCTCAGCTGGTTAGACGTCTGCCTTCAGCTCAGGTCATGGTATCACAGTCCTGGGATCAAGTACCATATTTAGCTTCTTGCTCAGCAGGAAGCCTGCTTCTCCCTCTGCCTGCTGTTCCCCCTGCTGGTGCTCGCTCATTTGCTCTCTCTCTGATGAATAAAACAAACCTCTTTTTTAAAAAAGGCTTTAAAAAATAAATAAAATAAAATATAAATAAATAAAATCTTCCAAAAAATGGGGCACCTAGGTGGCTCAGACAGTTAAGCATCTGACTCTTGATTTTGGCTCAAGTCATTATCTCAGAGTCTGGGATCAAGTCCTGTGTCAGGCTCTGTGCCCTGTCCTCTCTCTCCCTCTCCTTGTCCTTCTCCCTCTGCTCTTCCTCTCGCTTAAAATAAATAAATCTTAAAAAAATAAAAATACTAATGATATATTTTACCTATTCCTGGATAGCCCTACAAAAGCTATGATCCATGAGTCAATTCTCTGACCTGCATAACATACAGAAAGACACTTGAACAACTAATTATAAAAAATAAACCTCATTCTTTTAATATCTTCAAGGATATTATAAGCATACCTTGGACTTTTCTATTAATTCAGAACTGTGACTATAACTTAGCCAAGTATAGAACTAAACAACATTATCAATCACAACTATTCAGGGCTCTGGATACAAACATGTAAGTGGACTCCCAGGAGTAGGCAGAACAAACAAACAAACAAAAAACCACCCTATAGAAATTATGGCCAAAATGTCCCATTTTGATTAAAAAAAAAAAAAAAAGTCATCTACATATCCAGAAATCACAACGAACTCCAACTAAGGTATACACACAAGGAGATGCACAGCTCATCATTAAATTGTTAAAAGGCAAAGATGAAGAGCAAAATCTTGAGATCAGAAAGAGGAAATGTGTGTACAAGGGAACCACAGTACGTTTAACAGCTGGCCTCTCACCAGAAACAAAGGAATAGAACTATACTAGAACAATATGTCAATATTTTACTAAAATTCCATTATTGAGCTAAAGACTAAGCAACTAAGATGCATACTATAACCTATAATGTAGTCACCAAGAAAATAATTTTTCAAGTATTAAAAAAAAAAAAATCAATGGAATTAAAATGGTATACTAGGATAAAAGCAGTAAAGGAGAAACAGAAAAACAAAAGGTGGCATAGAGAAAACCAACAGCAAAATGGCAAATGTAAATCCAAATACAGAAAGACATTAAGAATAAATGGATTAAACACTCCAATCAAAAGGCAGAGATGAAGGGACGCCTGGGTGGCTCAGTTGGTTAAGCAGCTGTCTTCGGCTCGGGTCATGATCCCGGCGTCCTGGGATCGAGTCCCGCATAGGGCTCCTTGCTCGGCAGGGAGCCTGCTTCTCCCTCTGCCTCTGCTCGCTCTCTCTCTCTCTGACAAATAATTTAAAAAAAAAAAAAAAAAAAAGGCAGAGATGAAGGTGCCTAGCTAGTTCAGAGAGTAAAGCACACAACTCTTGATTTCAGGGTTCTGAGTTCAAGCCCGTCACACTGTGCGTGGAGCCTACTTTAAAAAAAAAAAAAAAAAAGAGAGAGAGATTGTTTATAGGATTTGGTTTTTAAATCCTGCCTCTAAATGACAACTTTAAAAATAAATACATAAATAAATAAATAGGTGGCAGGCTTTAGATCCAAAACACAAACAGGTTGAAAGTAAGAGAATGGGGGAAAAAATAAGAATGGAAAAAGATATACCATGAAAAAAATAAAGTTGCAGTGGCTATACTAACATCAAACAAAATAAACTTTAAGCCAAAAAATGTTTCAAAGAGACAAAGTGGGACATTTTTTACTGATAAATGGATGAAATTATCACGAACGTAACAATTATAAACATATATGGACCTAAGGGAAAAAAAAAGTCCCAAAATACATGAAAACAAAAAGTAAAAGAACTGAAGGGAGAAAAAGACAAATACAGCCAATTCTTGCTACTTGCTGTGGCAGTTATACTATATAAAGCCACTACACTAAATTAGCCAATACTGAACTCTTGAATCCTTTTTCAAATTATTCTCACCTGCTCCTTTAATGTGTAAAAAGAATGTATAATTAACATCAACTGCATCCTAAAGTGGATTCTCTTTAGGACCATGACTCAGTACAAGAATGTGACTTGCCATTTGCCTTTAGACCGGAAGACTGCAGGTTTGATTAAATGCAAAGCATACATGATCTAGGTACACAATTTGTTCTACAATCCATACGTGAAACGAATTTAAAGACATGCACTTCACAGAACTAAAATTTATCTTGAAGCTCCCATTTCATTAAGGGTAATACAAGGGAGGCTATTTCCCCTTTTGTAAAATTGCCATCAGAGACCATGACATATAACATTTTATTAGTTCAGGCATACAACAATGATCAATATCTGTATATATTATGAAATGATCACCACACTAACTCTAGTTAACATCCATTACTATGCAGTTACAAATTTCTTTTTCTTGTGAGAATAAGAACCTTTAAGATCTAATCTCTTAGCAACTTCCAAATATGCACTACAGTATTACTAACTATAGTTGACATGCTATCCATTACAACCCCAATTTATTTTTTAACTAGAAATTTACACCTTTTGGGCCCTTTCACCGTTTCACTCACTCCCTACCCCCACCTCTGACAATCACTACAAGCTTGGATTTGTTGTTTTTCATGCCCACATATAAGGTTCCTACAAAATATATCTTTCCCTGTGTGACTTATCTCACTGTAACGTCCTCAAGGTCCATCCATGTTGTCATGAATGGAAGATTTCATTCCTTTCAACTGTATTCCATTAAACACACATACATACATACAACTGAAGAGAAATAAAGACAATACAGTCAATTTTGTTGCTCATGACAATTCTATAAAGTTGCTGAATGGGGCGCCTGGGTGGCTCAGTTGGTTAAGCTTCTGCCTTACGCTCAGGTCATGATCCCAGGGTCCTGGGATCAAGCCCCACATCGGACTCCCTGCTCCATGGGAGTGTTTCTCCCTCTCCCTTGGTTGTGTGCATGCTCTCTTTTTCTGTCAAATAAATAAAATCTTTTAAAAATAGGATGTAAAAAATAAAGCTGCTGCACTAAATTAGCTAATACTAAACACTTCCACCTTAAGTCCTAAAAAACAACTTATCTTCCTTTTTCTCTTACAAACTGAGGTTCAGAAGTGTTTAGGTGATGTGGTTGAGGCTGTCCCACTAACCTAAAGTTGGGATTCACTTTCTACTCAAATGGCCTCAGAACTGGAGCTTCCTGCAGTACAATGCACTGCCTGCTACCATTTCCATCTTCTGGTCACCACTGTACCAGCACTAAAACAAGAAGGTAGAGCATTACCTTGTTTGACTTCAGTTGGGAATGTGCATGTTGAAAGACTCAAATTTTTTACTGTTCTGAGCATGTCCACAAATGACCATGAAAGCAACACAAATATTGATTTGGGGGTTAGAAATAAATTGCAGCAAAGAGGCAAATTCACAAATACGGAATTCACAAAATGAGGATTAAATGGAATTGGAGACTTCAATAACCTACTCTTAATAACAGAACTAGACAGAAAAACAAGAGTATAGAGGGCAAACAATACTAAAAACTCATTACATCTATACACAACACTCTATAAAATAATAGCACAAAAACAAAAACAAACACTTTTTTTTTTTTTTGGAAGCACAAGAGTCAAGAGAGGCATGTTTTTTGACATATGTATTACATCTGTAGAAAAAGAACGCCAGAGTTTTCCCTCCTCAGTGTTTTCACCTTGCTTCTTCATGGTCCACAATGCCAGCTGAGGTTGTCAGTACAATGAAACCAAACTGGAGGGAAAGAGCAGATTATTCTGCCATTTTTCTAGATCTCTGACTTGTATATCAAATCTGGAGCTGATTACTCCACATTTGTTTAACCTGCCTGTGAGGTTCAAAACAACTTTCCCAGCTCTGTACTTACCAGTGATTTCAAAATTTACCAATGTAAACCTGCTTCATCATCACAGTTAAAAACCAGTAGATGACTTTGGAGCATGGCCTAATTAGAACCTGGCATGTGCATCTCTTTTTGGCATTGTTAATACTGCTGAGAGCAACTGCCAGGACATTCATATGCATCACTGTGGCAGCACAGAAAGATGGGAGGAAAGCTAAACGGTCTTCTTAAGCACCTATGAACATTCTGTAGTACAGATCTTGTACTAGTCCATAAAAAAAGACAATTAATTAAAAACTGGGCAAAAAAGTGCATAAGCAATTCACTTAAAAAAAAAAAAAACAAAACACAAAATAGAACAGCACATAACCATATAAAAAGATGTTCAACATCATTAATTAGGGAAATACAAATTAAAGCCATAATGAAATATTGCTTTATACCCACTAGCATAGCTATAATCAAAAACACAGATAATAACAAGTGCTGCTGAGAACGGGGAGAAACTGGATCCCTCATACATTACTAGTAGGAATGTAAAACGATGCAGCTATGCTGGAAAACATTTTGATTTTTTTTAATGATCTTTTTTTAAATTTTATTTATTTTTTTAATTTATTTATTTGAGAGAGAGAGAGAGGGAGAGAGAGCGAGCGAACACAGGCAGAGTGGCAGGCAGAGGCCGAGAGAGAATCAGGCTCCCTGCGGAGCAAGGAGCCCGATGCGGGACTCGATCCCAGGACTCTGGGATCATGACCTGAGCCGAAGGCAGCCGCTTAACCAACTGAGCCACCCAGGCATCCCTTGATTTTTTTTTTTTAAGTGAGACACAAAATGAGCATAAATCCAGCCATTACACTCCTATTTACCAAGAGAAATGAAAACATATTTCCATAAAAAGATACGCAAATGTTTAAAGGACCATTATTCAGGGGATTCCCAGGTGCTCATCAGTTAAGTGTCCAACTCTTGATTTCAGTTTAGATCATGATCTCAGGGTCTAAAGATCGAGCCTCACTTCAGGCTCTATGCTCATTGAGAAGTCTGCCTGAGATTCTCTCCCTCTCCCTTTGTCCCTTCCCCTGCTACATGGGCGCACAAGCTCTCTCTAAAATAAATAAATCCTTAAAATAATAAAACAAAGGAGCATTATTCATATGAACCAGAGTGGAAATAATCAAAATAGACAACTGGAAAAATGGAAAACAAAATGTTGTACCTACATAATGTAATACTATTTTGCAATAAGGAATGAAGTACTACTTCACTCCACAGCATAAATGAGCGTCAAGAAAAACAGTATAATGAAAGAATAACTGAAAGAAACTAAATGAAAAAGATAACTATCGTAATTCCATCCATATGAAATGTCCATAATGGGTAAATCTATAGAGAGAAAGTATTATTAGTAGGAGTAAGACTAGGAACTGACTACAAATTGGCAAAGGGGATCTTTCTGAAGGGATGGAAATGTTCTGAAAATGGATTGCGCAGGACTCCTGGGTGGCTCAGTCAGTTATGACTCGAGTCAGTTCGAGTCATGATCCTAGGGTCCTGGGATCAAATCCCACCATCAGGCTCCTTGCTCAGGGAAGAGCCTGCTTCCATGCTCCCTGCTTGTGGGTGCTCTCTAACAAATAAATAAGTAATGACATACATACATACTGGATTGTTATGATTTTCATATAACTCTGTCAATTTCCTAAAATTCACTATAAAAACAGATAAACTTTATGATAGGTACAGTACTTACACCTTAATAAAACTGCTAAAAAGGAGAGAGACAATTCATAGGCTGCAACAATAATTTTCTCACCTTGTAAGAACGCTCCTGTTCCCAGTCTGAACTACCTCTATCCACTGTTTCTCAAAATTTGGACTCTCCTTCCGCTTCCCTTTATCATATCTTTAGAATGCATATTTCTTATACTTTTTAAAAAAATAGTTTATCTTTGAGAGAAAGAGAGAGAAAATGCACACAAGCGGCGGGGTGGGGGGGGGGGGAAGAAGCAGACTCCCTGCTGAGCATGCGGGACCTAATCCCAGGACCCTGAGATCACTGACCTGAGCCGAAGGCAGATAGATGCTTAACAGATTGAGCGACGCAGACACCCCATGCTTTTTTTTTTTCCTCCCTCCAATGGAATGCCTTCTTACTCTCTATGCACTGTTTCAGCAACATAAAGATCTAGCTAGCCTGGACATGTGAAGTTACTGTAGTGATATTCCAGGGTTGTTGTTTTTTGTTTTGTTTGGCAGAGGTGGGGGGTAATTACTGTACTGGCAAATTTAACATTCTCTTAGGCAATCTTATAGAGGAGGCAGCAATAAAGGATTAAAAGGGAAATCCAGAGCTGTAGTTTTACATACTGGATATAGTCTCTGCAATGTCCTAACTACTGGAAATAGTACTCCAATATGACCCAGAATTTATAAAGCTATGACCAACTCTAGGCAACATATTTTAAGGGGATCACGAATAAAGAATGTTGCCAGAGATGAAAGAGTGGTCTGGTAATACATCTAAACACCATAACATATATTGGAAGAATAAGAATTCATTAGCCTGGAGATGCAAAAAAGGGTAAAGAGATATCCTCTTTGGCTTTCACATTCACAAAGGGTTGGGTTCAACTGAGTTTAACTTCACAGGACAGAATTAAAATCAATGCACAAAAGGTAGAATAAAGCAAAAATATGACTCTTTCATATAATTATGAATGTTCTAACACCTTAAAACTATACAACTCTGTTCAAGCAGAAGATATTACTACCCAAATGATATTTAAAAATGGATTTCTACATTGGACAAACACCTAAATGGAATACCAGAATAAATATTTCCAAGATACTGAAAAGCCCTGAGCTATAACAACTACTTCTTTATAAACATGAACATCACTAACTTGGTTTTTCCCCAAAAAATGTGTTGAATAAGGTCTTCATATTATTAGGATCAAGTGTGCTTTCTGAAAACTATCAATACCATATTCTTTTTTTTTTTTTAATTTATTTATTTGTCAGAGAGAGCGAGAGAGCAAGCACAGGCAGACAGAGTGGCAGACAGAGGCAGAGGGAGAAGCAGGCTCCCTGCCGAGCAAGGGGCCCGATGTGGGACTCGATCCCAGGACGCTGGAATCATGACCTGAGCCGAAGGCAGCCGCTTAACCAACTGAGCCACCCAGGCGTCCCGTCAATACCATATTCTTTACTACTAAATTTTCCCTTATAAATAGTACCCTTCTCCATTTTGTGACACTAATACTACGTGTTGGTATACCTTTTAAAAAACAAATGTTTCAACATACTGTTCTGACAGCTTATTCAAAACTATACAAATGAAGCCACAAGGCAGAGAATTTCTAGTAAATACTTCAAACCTAATAGTCACAATTATTATTTACCATATAAGCAGCTGCACAATAAAATGATATACTTATGTATAAATTAATATTCCTACTTACGTTTCTGTGTCCGATACCAAGGATTCATTATTGCATACATCATTGAAGGTGTGAAGTTGATTCTGTAATTAGAGAAAAAAAATTAAAGGTATACTTACAAATTTTTTTCTGGTATATTACTGTTAAGAAACATGGTTTGATATATATAAAAAGTCAATAACCAGATCAAAATTATAAAACATAAGACAGAAAGACTCACATACACACTCACCAATTAGTCTGGTTATTTCTTTTATCATATTAAAATAAAATAATCTCATCCCACCAGTAATACCTCATTCTTCATTCCACTATGTACATATGAAAAAACAAGAAAACAAAGCTAAATAAGGGAAAAACACAAAAACCTAATGCAAGGAAGTGGTATGTCACACTACAAAAGTAAAATTTAAGGAAAGGCTTCTTCAATAAATTCATTTATGATTTACTTCAGAAAAATGTCAACAAGTATTTTCTACATTTACAAAATCCAATACCTGGGTAAAATCTAGTTACTCCAAGAATAACTACACTACAAAGGAGTAAAGTTCATGGAGACCCTGGTATACCAGAAAAAGCATATCCATTCTAAAGGATTCAGCTAACTTCTTGCTCTTTCTGTCTCTCTCTCCCAAAATAAATTATTTTTTAAAAATCTTAAAAAAATAAAAAAATAAGGAAAATACTGAAATTATCAGGACCATACAAAGTAAAACATGTAAAATACTTGGCACAATCCCTCACATAAGTGCTCCATAAATAGCAGTTATTATCATGATGATGATGATGATGACAGTGCGAAAGGCAAATTAAAAAATGACTCAAAATAAATAAATATAGCCTACCGTTATCTGACTTAGTCCAGCCAATCTCATAGTCAAAGTCGGTGACATGAAGTACTTAAATGCAAGATCTAGGCTTTCTTTATCAAAGCATAATGTTGTATCCAATGGTTCTTTCACTGTGCTCCACATTAAGTCAGCCATGTTTCGAGCCGCACTCTGTCTTAACTCCTGATCAGAGAGCTTGCATAAATACCTTAAATGATTCAGAAATAAAACATATATTAAAAACTTGAAAAATACTCCTAAAAACTCTTCAATAATTCAATAATATTCATTTGCTCCATGCCTCCAAAATGTTTAGTAAAAAAATATTTAGTAAAGTAGAATCTGATATCCTAGGATTAACATTCCCAATTTAAATTATTCCTAAGTGATGCTTCAAATATTGTGACCTGAGGCACTAGGTCCTTTGCTGAGTCCAACTTGAAGCAGAAACTGCCAAAAGCCAAATCATTTAACACTGGATTCTGCACCTCCACTGAAGCTTTTTATTCTCATACCTGTCATGTACACAGCTCCTGCTGCTTTCATATATAACAGTACATCTACCCCCACACAGGCAAACCTCTTTAAATGTGTTTATTTTTTTTAAAAAAATTTTTATTTGGCTTCCAGATATCACAAACCACTGGTTTTCCTCAGGTCCTGCCTGTTCTATTTGGTTAGTTCCTCCTCCTCTATCCAACCTTTCAACATCCTTGAGGTTTGTAATGGACTGCAAAATGGCCCCAAACTACTACTATCACTTTACATAGGTCTTTGCAATACAACTTCGCCACTCTTCGCATCAAGAGGTGTCATCTATTTCTCTACTCCCTGATTCTGAGCTTTACCACGAAAGCTGATTAAACCAATGGAACAATAAAAGATGTGACGGAAACAGAAGTTTAAAATGCCTTTGAGCTTGCCCTTTCTTGATGGGAACTCTTCCATCACCAAGAAAAGGAACCCAGGTTAGGCTGCTGGATGAGGGAGACATGGCTGATGCCCCAACTAACAACTAGACAACTGTAAGATGAACAGGAACTCGCCTCCACTTCCAGTAACACTCAATCTGTCAACCAGAGGATACATGAGTGAGGTGCTATCTTTAGAGCATGCAGTTCCAGCCACGTCAGCCCAAAACAAAAGAACTAGTCAGCCCAAGAACTGTGAGAAATAATAAATGGCTGTTATTTTAAGTCACTAAGATTTGGGGGTGGTTTTCTTACTCAGCAAAAGCAAACTGATACAAAGGTTCCATCCTCAACACACTTCTATTCACTTTCTAGATTCTCTACCCAGATAACCTCTCATTCACGTCCATGAAATGTTTAATAATTGCTGTCCTTATTCTGATAACTCAATTAATGGTACTGTTCTTAATTATATGCTTATACTCCCAATTCACCAGAGCCACTTAACTGTTCCACAGGCATCTCGAAATTAAGTCTCAAAGTTCTCCCAGTCTTTCACATCTCCGTTAATGATACAGCACAAAAGAGAAATTGAGGTGGGGGGGCTTAAGTGATGCCCACCCCTTTAAATCCAAGAATCACCAGTCCTGTTCACTTTATTTTCACTTACATCAATTCAATTTTCAAAATCACCATAAGCAATCCTTGCACCAGTAAACATGATACCATCATTCCTTTCCAGGACTACTACGCTAACCTTTCAACTGGTCTCCCAGCTTCTACTCCGACAATCCTACAATTTATGATACATTTAAAAGCCGAAGTCATCTGCTAAAAATCATCATGACTCACCTGCTGAAAACCACTGAATAGATTCCCTTTGCTAAAATTAAATCCAAACTCTTTATAACGGCTTTAAGGTCCAAAATAATCTGCCCTTGCTTATCCAACCTCATATCATAATTATTCCTCCCTACACATTATATTCCACAACAGTATGCTTCTACTTTCTTTAATGTCATAGTCTTCCCAACTTCAAAGCTTACATCCTATATTCCTGTACAGAGTCTGCACAAAAAGAGAAATCTTTTCCTCTCTGCTATATCCCCCAATGCCTAGAATATAATATCCTTGTATATCTTTGTTGACTGCATAAGGTGGACTGCCATGTAAACACTGTGAACCTCTTTATACATTCATGTAAAAGGAAAAAAAAAAAAAAAAGGGTCCAAAAGAATCTGACTGGTTCAGTTGCTGGAACATACAACTCTTGATCTAGGTAGTGGTTTTTGAGTTTGAGCCCCACGCTGGGTATAAGTATTACTTAAAAACAACAACAACAACAACAACAACAAAAACTTTAAGAAAAAAAGGTCCAACATAAATTGCTTAAAAGTAAACACTAAATATGAGCCTACCTGAGCATAAAAAATATTATACACCAAACTGTCAATTAAAGTTTTCTCTTTATGAGGATATGAGTACAGTACAAGAGGATATGAGTACAGTACAAGGGACTTTCTAACAACATAATTCTACACTATGTTAAGAACTATTTAAATGTATTACATTGTTAATCAAGAGGAAAAGATTTTATAAACTTACCTAATAACATAGGTCCTAAAAGGGATAATGTGCTGCATGACAGCAGGGATATGTAGCCATATTCTAATCTATAAAGAAACAAATATGACATTAATGTCTAATGATTATGTGAAATACACATAATACACATCACTGTAACTACGAACAAGAACACTAAATATTTTGTTGGTTTTAAAACTATATACATGTTTACATATTTTAAAAAGAATAAACTAAAAAACAGGATTATACACCAATCAGGTGAGTAACCTATATACATTTTGAAATATACATAGTATCAATCTAACGAATGTTACCTTCTTGCTCAAAAGGGAGTACTACCTACCTATCCTGGTAATATCATCTTACTACAGGATACTCTATACCTCTTCATATGAAAGCAACAAAAATACCATAGCGCTTAATTAGCTTTTTAATAAATCACCTTAGTTTAATAAAAAATCTTTCTTCCTTCTAAAAAATACCAGATTACCTGTGATTTCTAGTCATATCAATATCCAACTAAAGGAAATATATTTTATAGATTACACTATCAACAATTTACTGAATTAAACTCTTAAGGTATGCCAACCTAAGAATTATAATTTTTTAAAAATATGCTTACTTTATAGTTTTAGTCTCATAAATATTGGCTTAAGTATCAGTTAAGAACAAAGATCCTAAGCAAATTATCAAATAACAAGTTATAATACTAAGTCTTACCAAAGGCAAGGACACAGAAACAAATTTGGAAATTAAAAATGTATGGCTCCACTCTAATCAAAAATACCTACTATGTAAGTTTTATAGTAAACACTATACTAATGGTTTAATGTTAAAACTTCTCCTTCTAAGATTCAGAATAAAACAAGAACGCCTTTAATTCATATTGATCAGAAGGTCCTAGACAGTACAAAAAAAAAAAAAAAAACTAAGTCATTACACTTAAAATGAAGCACTGGGCGCCTGGGTGGCTCAGTGGGTTAAGCCTCTACCTTCGGCTCAGGTCATGATCTCAGAGTCCTGGGATCGAGCCCCGCATTGGGCTCTCTGGTCAGCAGAGAGCCTGCTTCCCCCTCCCCCTATGCCTGCCTCTCTGCCTACTTGTGACCTCTCTCTGTCAAATGGATAAATAAAAAGTCTTTAAAAATGAAGCATTAAAACCAGTATCACTTAACAAAGCAGCAGAAAAATAAATTTTATTAAAAAGCCATTTATAATTGCACCAAAAATAATAAATACCTAGGAATAGATGTAACCAAGGAGGTGAAAGACGTATACTCTGAAAACGATGAAACACTGATGAAAGAAACCGAAAATGACACAAATAAAAAACATTCCACCTTCATGGATTGGAAGACAGAATTAATACCAACGAAATGGTCATAAGCAATCTACAAATCCAATTCAATCCCTATCCAAATACCAACAACATTTTTCACAGAACCAGAAGAGTAATTCTAGAATTTGTACAAAACCACAAAACACCCCAAATAGCCAGAAAAATCTTAAAAAAGAAAAGGAAACCAGGAGGCATCACAATTCCAAACTTAAAGTTCTATTACAAAGCTCTAGTAATCAAAACAGTGTAATACTGGCACAAAAACAAACACATAGATCAATGGAAGACAAAAGAGAATCCAGAATTGAACCCATGAATATATAATATATGGTCAATTAATCCACAATAAAAGCAGCAAGAACATACAATGAGGAAAAAACAAGTCTCATCAATAAACAGTGTTGTGACAACTGGACAGCCACATGCAGAAGAATGACAATGGGCCACTTTTTCACACCATACACAAAAACAAATTGATAATGGATTAAAGAACTAAATGTGAGATCTAAAACTTCTCAAAAAAACAGGCAGTAATCCCTTAAACATCAACCTCAGCAATATTTTTCTAGATATGTTTCCTTAGGCAAAAAAAAAAAAAAAAAAGCAAAAATAAACTACTCTGATTACACTAAAATAAGAAGCTTTTACATAGCAAAGGAAACCAACAAAACTAAAAGGCAACCTACTAAATAGAAGAAGATATTTGCAAATGGCATACCTGATATTTGTTAATATCCAAAATTTATAAAGAACTTATACAACACAAAAAAAAACAATCTAATTAAAAATGGGCAGAGGGCCCAAACGGACATTACTAATGATGCTCAACATCATTAATCATCAGGGAAATGAAAATCAAAACCACAATGAGTTATCACCTTATACTTGTCAAAATGGTGAGAATCAAAAAGATCAATTAAGTGCTGGTGAGGGTGGGAAAAATGATGGTGGGACTTTAATCTGTGCTGCCACTGTGGAAAGCAGTATATAGGTTCCTCAAAAAATTAATTCTACACATATATGCATGCATACACAATAAAATATTACTCAGCCGTAAGAAAGAATGGTATCTTCCCAAAAGCAGTAACATGAATGGACCTACAGAGTATTATCCTAAGTGACATAAGACAGAGGAAGAAAAATACCTCATGATTTCACTTACACATGGAATCTACATATCAAAACAGGGGTGCCTGGGTGGCTCAGTGGGTTAAGCCTCTGCCTTCGGCTCAAGTCATGATCTCAAGGTCCTGAGATCGAGCCCCGCATTGGGCTCTCTGCTCAGTAGGGAGCCTGCTTCCTCCTCTCTCTCTCTCTCTCTCTCTGCCTGCCTCTTTCTGCCTACTTGTGATCTCTCTCTCTCTGTCAAATAAAAAAATAAAATCTTTTAAAAAAAATCAAAACAATGAATATCAAAACTAATAATACTAATAATAAAACAATAAATATCAAAGCTAATGAAAACCAGAAACAGACCCATAAATACAGAGTACTAGTGGTTGCCAAAGGGGAGGCAAGTGGGGTGATGAACAAAATAGGGTAAGAAGAGTCGTAAATACAGGCTTTCATTTATGGAATGAGTAAGTCACAAGGATAAAAGATACAGTATAGGGAAAATAGTCAATCATATTATACTGGGGTTTGTAGCATGGTGATAGACGGTAGCTAAGCTTATGGTAAGCGTAGCAAAACATATGGACTTGTCCAAGGATGATGTTATATACCTCAAAAATATGACACCATATACCTAAAACGTTGAGAGAAGAGTAAAGAAGAGATTTAAACTTAAGCAGAAACTAGTAACATTATATGTTAACTATAATGGAAACTAAAATTTTTAAAAATACAACCATTAAAATAAACTTAAGGGGCACCTAGGTGGCTCATTCGGTTGGCTGTCTGACTCTTGGTGTCAACTCAGGTTGTGATCTCATGGGTTGTGGGATCAAGCCCATTCACTCAGTGGGGAGTCTGCTTGAGGATTCTCTCCCTAAGCCCCTTCCCCACTCACGCTCAGTGCTTTATCTCACTAAAATAAATAAATCTTTAAAAAAAACTTAAGTGACCACCAACTTGATATAGACTGCTATATGCAGAAGGTGTTATATACAAACCTAAGGGCAACCACAAATCAAAAACCAGTAATATGCAACCAATAAAGTGAAAGGAATCCAGCTATATCACTAAAGCCAACAAACCATGAAAGAACACCCATCAGTAGTAATTTAATAGTAGTAGGGGACTTTAACACTCCACTTACATTCAAACAGAAAATCAACAATCACACAGTGGCATGGATTTAACAGACATTTTCAGAACATTCTATCCTAAAACAGAATGCACATTCTTTTCAAGTGCACATGAACATTCTCTAAAACACATACTAGGCCAAAAACCAACTCTCAAAAAATTAAAAACAATCGAAGTGATACTATGCATCTTTTTTAACCACATTGCTATGAAACTAGAAATCAACCACAGGAAAAACTCTGGAAAGGATACAAATACATGAAGGTTAAATAACATGCTACTAAATAACAAATGGGAGTGCCTGGGTGGCTCAGTGGGTTAAGCGTCTGCCTTTGGCCCATGTCATGATTCTGGGATCCTGGGATCAAGCCCCATGTTGAGCTCCCTGCTCCAAAGGAAGCCTGTTCTCCCTCTCCCACTTCCCCTGCTTGTGTGTGCTCACTCACTCTGTGTGTCAATAAATAAATGAAATCTTTAAAACAATCAATGAAAAAAAAATCAGAGAAAAAATAAAAAATTACACAGAAACAAATGAAAATGAAAACACAATAGTCCAAAATCTTTAGGATACAGCAAAAGTGGTTCTAAGAGAGGAGTGTATAGGGGCACCTGGCTGGTTCAGTCAGTGGAGCATACAACTATTAATTTCAGGGTATGAGTTCAAACCCCATTTTGAATATAGTCATTACTTAAAAATAAAACCTTACAGGGCACCTGGGTGGCTCAGTCAGTTAAGCATCTGCCTTCAGCTCGGGTCATGATCCCAAGGTCCTGGGATCAAGCCCCACATTGGGCTCCCTGCCCAGCAGGGAATCTGCTTCTCTCTCTCCCTTTGCTCCTTCCCCAGCTCACACTCCCTTTCTCACTCTCTGAAAAAAATTAACATCAGACTGAGTGGTGAAAAACTTGAGACCTTTTCCCCTAAGGTCAGGAACAAGACAAGGAAGTTAATTAACTCTTACCACTTTTACTCATTTTGTAAAAAGTCCTAGCCACAGCAGTCAAACAAGGAAAAAAAAAATTGGGTATAGAAATTGGTAAGGAGGAAATGAAATTTTCACTATTTGCAGATGCCATATATACAGTACCCTAAAGGCTCCACCCAAAGACTAGAACTGATAAATGAATCCAGTAAATTCAAAAGACATAAAATCAACGTACAGAAATCCACTGCATTTCTATACACTAATAATGAATCAGCAGAAACTGAAATCAAGAAAACAACCCGATGTACAATTGCACAAAAAATAATTAAATACCTAGGAACACACTTTACCAAGAAGATGAAAGACCTATACTCTGAAAACTATAAAACACTCATGAAAGAAATTCAAAACAATGCAAAGAAACAGAAAGACATGCCACGGTCATGGGTTTGAAGAACAAGTATTGTTAAAATGTCCATACTACCCAGAGCAATCTACAGATTTAACACAATCTCTAAGCAAACACCAACAGCATTTTTCACGGAACTAGAACAAACAATCCTAACATTTGTATGGAACCACAGAAGACCTCATACAGCCAAAGCAATTTTGAAAAAGAAAAACAAATCTGGAAGTAAAACAACTGCAGGTAATACAACTTCAAGCTGTATTACAAACCAGTAGTAATCAAAATAGTATGATACTGGGGGCACCTGGTGGCTCAGTTCATTGAGCATCTGCTTGGTTTCCACATGGGTCAAGATCTCAGGAGTGAGACTGGGCCTACATCAGGCTCTGTGCTCAGCGCAGTCTTCCTGGAATTCTCTACCTCCCTCTCCCTTTGCTCCCTTGCTCGTGTACTCTAAAATAAATAAATAAAATCTTAAAAAAAAAAAAAAAAAAAAAAAACAGTATGGCACAGACATAAAAACAGGTAAGTCAATGGAATAGAACAGAAAGCCCAGAATTATACTGTCAATTATCTTCCACAAAGAAGAAAAGAAGATACAACGGGAGAAAAGACAGACTCTTCAACAAATGGTGTTGGGAAAATTGGACAGCTATATGCAAAAGAATGAAACTGGACCACTTTCTTACACCACACACAAAAATAAACTCAAAGTGGATTAAAAACCTAAATGTAAGACCTAAAAACCATAAAAATCCTAGAAAAGCGCACAGGCAGTAATTTCTCTGACATTAGCCATAGCAACATTTTTCTACATATATTTCCTAAGGCAAAGGAAACCAAAGCAAAAATGAACTATTGGGACTACATAAAAATAAAGTCTCTGCACAGCAAAGGAAACAACCAACAAAACTAAAAAAGGCAACCTACCGAATGGGAGAAGACGCTTGCAAGTGAAATATCTGATAAAGGGTTAATATCCAAAATATATAAAGAACTTATACAATTCAACACACATACACCAAAAAATAATCCAATTAAAAATGGGCAGAAGATATGAACAGACATTTCTCCAAAGAAGACATACGGATGGCCAATAGACATATGAAAAGAAGCTCAACATCACTCATCATCAGGAAAACAAATCAAAACTATAATGGGATATCACTCACACCTGTCAAAATGGCCAAAATCAAAAACATAAGAAACAACAATTGCCGGTGAGGATGCAACTGCTGGTAGGAATGCAAACTGGTGCAGCTACTGTAGAAGAAAGTATGGAGGTTCCTTAACAGATTAAAATAGAACTACCCTGGGACGCCTGGGTGGCTCAGTTGGTTGAGCGGCTGCCTTCGGCTCAGGTCATGATCCCAGCGTCCTGGGATCGAGTCCCACATCGGGCTCCTTGCTCAGCAGGGAGCCTGCTTCTCCCTCTGCCTCTGCCTGCCACTCTGCCTGTGCTCACTCTCTCTCTCTCTCTGACAAATAAATAAATAAATTTAAAAAAAATTAAAAAAAAAAAAAAAAAAGAACTATCCTAGGATCACACTAGAAACTGGCTATTTCTAAATCACACAACTGGCTATTTACCAAAAAAAAATGAAAACAGTAATTCAGAAGAATATATGCACTCCTATGTTTTTTTTTAATTTTTTACTAACATATAATGTATTGTTAGCCCCAGGGGTACAGGTCTGTGAATCACCAGGTTTACACACTTCACAGCACTCACCATAGCACATAACTCCCCCAATGTCCATAACCCCACCACCCTACCCCTACCCCACCCCGGCAACCCTGCACCCCTATGTTTATTGCAGCATTACTTACAACAGCCAAACTATGGAAGCAGCCAAAATGCCCACTGACAAATGAATGGATAAAGATGTGGCACATACAGAAGGAAATATTACTTAGCCAAAAAAAAAGAATGAAATTTTGCCATTTTCAATGACACCAATAGGGCTACAGAGTATAATGCTGAACTAAGTAAATCAGAGAAAGACAAATACCATATGATCTCACTCATTTGTGGAATTTAAGAAACAAAACAAATGAGCAAAGGGGGGGAAAAAGACAAAACCAGAAACTCTCAACTATAGAGAACTTATGTTTATCAGAAGGGATGAGAGTGAGGAGATGAGGGATATAGAGGATGGGAATTTATCATGATGAAATAAAATAAAATGATAAAAAAAAATTATAATTGGGGGTGCCTAGCTGGCTCAGTCTGTAGAGCATAAGACTTGTGATCTCAGGGTCATGAGTCTGAGCCCCACACTGGGCATGGAGCCTACGACTTCAAAGAAAAAAGTAAATAAAAATAAAAATTGTTAAGAAATAAAAGACATATAAACACCTATACAGAAACAGAAAAATAGGAGAGAAATTTAAGGACATATAAATAAAAACAAATTTACCATAGTTACAGATAAGGAGACTCAATAGTGCAGAGATGACCATTCTCCCCAAAGTGATCTACAGAATCATGGTAACCTAAAAGATTTATATGTAGAAATCAGGCATTGATTCTAAATAGAAAGATCCATGAGGAGAAAAAACACTCTTTAAAAATGACAGGGTGATGGAGTGCCTGGGTGGCTCAGTGGGTTAAAGCCTCTGCCTTCAGCTCAGGTCATGATCCCAGGGTTCTGGGATCGAGCCCCAAATCAGGCTCTCTGCTCAGCAGGGAGCCTGTTTCCCCCTCTCTCTCTGCCTACTTGTGAACTCTGTCAAATAAATAAAATCTTTAAAAAAAATAAAAATAAAAATAAAAATGACATGGTAGGGCGCCTGGGTGGCTCAGTGGGTTAAAGCCTCTGCCTTCAGCTCAGGTCATGATCCCAGGGTCCTGGAATTGAGCCCTGAATCGGGCTCTCTGCTCAGTGGGGAGCCTGCTTCCCCCTCTCTCTCTGCTTACTTGTGATCTCTATCAAATAAATAAATAAAATCATAAATAAATAAGCAAACAAACAAATAAGACAGGGTAGAGGCGCCTGGGTGGCTCAGTGGGTTGAAGCCTCTGCCTTTGGCTCAGGTCATGATTCCAGATTCCTGGGATCAAGCCCAGCATCAGGTTCCCTGCTTGGCGGGGAGCCTGCTTCCCCCACTCTCTCTCTGCTTGTCTCCCTCCCTACTTGTGATCTCCATCAAATAAAAAAATAAAATCTTAAAAAAAAAAAAATTAAAATGACAGGGTATGATGAGATAATGTACAGACAGCATCTTGCCTATAATTAGCAATACTGTATTGCATCTTTGAAAGTTGCTAAGAATAATCCTTAGAAGTTCTCATGACAAGATGGGACGCCTGGGTGGCTCAGTTGGTTATGCGAATGCCTTCAGCTCAGGTCATGATCCCAGCATCCTGGGATCGAGTCCCACATCGGGCTCCTTGCTTGGCAGGGAACCTGCTTCTCCCTCTGCCTCTGCCTGCCACTCTGTCTGCCTGTGCTCGCTTGCTCTCTCTCCCTCTGTCTCTGACAAATAAATAAATAAAATCTTAAAAAAAAAGCTTAAACATTTATCCTTGCTAAAAAAAAAAAAAAAAAAAAGTTCTCATGACAAGAAAAGAGAATTCTGTTAACTATGAATGGAGGTGAATGTTAATTAGATTTATTGTGACAAACATTTCACAATATATACTGAATTGTTACATTCTATACCTCAGTATAACATTATATGTCAATTATATTTTTTTAAATTTTTTAAAATTTATTTAATTAAATTTAATTTAATTAACCAAAAATTACAATGTACAAACAGCTAATCATTAGGCAAAGAGACAATGTAATATACTAGAGATCCCAGAACCATGGACATACAAAGACATCTAATTTACAACAAAAATGTTACTGGGAAATGAAGGAAGGACTGTCTTTACTAAAGTGTTAGGACCAATGCTTGTTTCTAAGAAAATTAGGGGCTCCTAGGTGGCATTCTTGGTTTTGACTCAGGTCGTGACCTCAGGGTCCTGGAGAATGAGCCCAACATCAGGCTCCATGCTCAGCAGAGAGTCTGCTTAAGATACTTTGTCCCTCTCCTTCTGCCCCTCCTGCTCATGCTCTCTCTAAAATAAGTTAATAAATCTTTAAAAAAAAGGGAAATTAATCTTGATCCATCACTTATACCATACACAAAAATCAGTTCCGACTGAGCTGTAATCGAAATGAGAAACAATAAACTTCCAGAACACAGGAAAATAACTTCATGATCTTAGGATAAGAAAGACTTCATCCACAAATGAAAACATAACCTTGATAACAAAGAACTTCTCTGATAAATGACAAATCATTAAGATTAAGGAGTAATAATAGCTCTTAACAGAAGAATGAAAAGCAAACCACAGTGTGAAAGCAGATACTAGCAATATATGTCAGACAAAAGATCTGTATATAAAACATGTAAGAAATCTGTACCCATCTGTAAGGAAAAAGCAGACAATGTGATTTTTTGTAACAGGTAAAAGACCTGAACAGGTACTTCTCATAAAATAACCAAATGGTGAATATGCCTATGAAACAGTGCTCAATTTCATTACAGTCATACCTCGGAGATACTGCAGGTTCAGTTCTGACCACCACAATAAAGCTAGTATCACAATAAAGCAAGTCAAATTAATTTTTTGGTTTCCTAGTGCACATAGAAGTTGTGTTTATACCATACTGTAGTCTATGAAGTGTGAAGTAGCAGGTCTAAAAATAATGTACAAATCTGAATTAAAATTCTTTATTGTTAAAAAATGCTAACCATTGCATGAGCTTTCAATGAGTTGTAATCACTGATCACCGTAACAGATATAAGAATAATGAAAAAGTTGGAAATGTTCAAGAATTACCAAAACGACACAGACACATGGGAACAAATGCTGTTGGAAAGCACAGGTTGCCACAAACCATCATTTCGTAAAAATCTCAGTCTCTGAGAAGCCCAAGGGGGGAAAAAAAAAAAGTATCTCTGCTTCCGTAGCTATTATGCTTCACAGTAATGGACATTCACAACATATAAAATCATTAATCTTTACAAATGCAGAAAAATGTTATGAGGTCTTACAGAGGAAAGTCAGGCACACTATAGTAGTACCCTAAGCTAACCATCGTTTTAAGTAACTAAAAATCTAAAAAGCCAAAAATTTCCCAGACAAGGAAAATTAAAATCAAAGTAAGACTTCTGTGAACAGCTACCTATCATATATTTTAAAGAGAAGTAGTAAATGGCTAAATTTACTTATTGAACTTAAATTATTTAACTTATACAAATTCAAAAAAAAAAGCATACAAATTCCATTTTTATTACAAGACCTTTTTAAAAAGACTTCTATACTCAATTTTTTCAAAATATAATACAGAAAAAACTTATTGTACATGCACCAAATGACTCAAAACCTGTCTTTTTTGGACATAAACTTCATGTTATTAAAATCCTAGACATTATTCCCAAGATTAAAACCAATTCCAAACAATACTTACATTAGATACAACTGTAATAAATGCATGTGCTATAAGAAATGGCAATGTTTCAGGAGTTCCATATTCAAAGCAATCCTTCATGAGAGAAAGGCCATTTTTCCCACAAAACAAACATACATAACGAAGCAAATGCAACGGTACTTCTACATCCTGAGGGAAAAAAATATTGTTTAAAACTCATCAGGAATAATTTTCATTAACAACATGGAAAAGATACCAATGAGACATAAAAATAAACTCAAAGACCTATATGAACAAAAAAAGTAAATTTTCCATAAACCTGAGAATAAGAAAAACATAAATACTTACATTCATATCACAGAATGCCCCTAGTATGTTGCTTTCTTGGGTTGATATATCCTGATTTACAAAAAAAAAAAAATAAATGAATAAAAATAAACACAATTAGGTTACCCTACAAAATAATCTCAAAAAAAAAAATACAATTTTCTGTGTCAACTATAATCAAAAAAATACAATATTCTAAAGACTGAGTTTATAAAACCTGAAATAAGTTTTGCCAATGTTTCTCATCATGAATAACATTATTCCTAATTGAAACTACTAAGGTTCAGTTCTAAAATATATTTTAAGCCTCTCTAAAGAAATCTTTCTAAGCCATGTACTATATATTATTTTGCCTTTTTAAACAATGTTTCTATAAATAACTGGGATAACTGTTACAAAAATAGATTATAACTTAGTTAAGTGGTTCTAAAACCATGCTCTGGAATTCCCCAGATGTATACTCCCAAATACCCGATGTGCTTTGTATACATATGATTTAAACTACCTGAAAGCATATTCATCCATTGCTGGTAAGAACAGAAACTGATAATGACCTTGTTTGAGGACAACTTGGTAGTATCTATCAACACTTAAAATGCACATTCCCTTTGACCCAGGAATTCTGGTTTGACCCTTTGACCCATCTTCTGGTTATTTATCCCAACAACTAATAAAGGTAGTTCTGGAAAATGTTTAATGATGCTCCCTGAAATTATAATATCTCAGAGTTAGAAACAAATATCCATTCATTGAATGCATAATTAAATTACAGCATAACCATTCAGTATCTTACGCAGCTTTCAAAAATAAGGTGAAATGCCATGAAGGATCTTTTTGAGATGACTGAATAGTTCTATAAGTGGAATGTGGTAATGGTTATGTAACTCTGTACACTGACTAAAAATAATTAAATTATATACTTTAAGCAACTGATTTTTATGTAAGTTATTCCTTTAAAAAGCTAAGGTGGTGCGGGGCACCTGGGTGGCTCAGACTTGAGCCTCTGCCTTCAGCTCAAGTCATGATCTCAGGGTCCTTGGATCGAGTCCTGCATTGGGCTCTCTGCTCCGCAGGGAGCCTGCTTCCTCCTCTCTCTTTCTCTGCTTGCCTCTGCCTACTTGTGATCTCTCTGTCAAATAAATAAAAAAAATCTTTTAAAAAAAAAAAAAAAGCTAAGGTGGGCCCACATGCACAGGCATAGAAAAATAATTTTTTTACATTTTTAAAAATCAGGATTTATGAACACGATCTGATTTTCATTACTTTTTATGTATCCAGAAATAATCTGAACTAATTTTCTAACTATGTTTTTTTTGAGATGGAGAAAGAAGAGAGGCTCAAGGTCTATATTTGTATATTTTGTAATTTTTAGTCACACTGAAATTGTTACTTTTATAATCAGAAAGCTGGATACTTTCACCTGAAAAAAGTTTTGCCAAAGAAACCTGTCATTCACTGCTGTTAAATGCTTTATTTAAGTCCTATTGCTGAAATAAAGTTTGAAAACAAATAATTGAGAGCATCATATAAAACTTTCACATTTCCAAATAACCAAAAAACTGTCCTAATACAGGTCAAAACATGTGTTAAATCAAATGTACTAAACCTAAATATATTCCTGAGCTTCCACTGGCAGGACCACAATTAAAGCTTTAAATTATTCTCATCAAACCTTTTGTCTTCAACAAGTCCAGAATGTAAGAACACCAATGGTAATGAATACAGATTCACGGACCAGGTAAACCATGCTGTAATTTTAGAATCCAGTCAAAATTTCTAGTGCCCATCATGGACACAGAGAGACACAGTGAGAGAAGGAAAACAAGCAGGGGGAGTGCGAGAGGGAGAAGCAGGCTTCCCCTGAGCAGAGAGCCCAATGTGGGACTTGATCCCAGGACCCTGGGATCATGACCTGAGCCAAAGGCAGCCACTTAACAACTGAGCCACCCAGGCGCCCCTAAAATAAAAATCTTTTTTAAAAATAAATAGTCTTAGCCAGTTTGTGCCTCTTTAGAAAAGTCAAAATCAAATTAAAATCAAAGTTAAACAGGACTGCTACCACATGGCCACTAGGATAGAAACTACAAATTTTTGAAGTATTTGTAACAAATCATTACTAACTTACTAGAAACCCAGGAAAGGGCTATATTATGAACAGAGTATTACAGAAACACACAAATTCTTTATTAAGGAGAGAATTCTGTGTAACACTATGTGACATTATACCTAAGGTTGTTTTTTATTAGAATTTTACCTCAAGGACCTCATGCAACTATTGCTTTCAACCAACTAGTCACATGGAATGATCCTCAAGAACAGTAATAATGAGGCACTTTATTTCAAAAGAGAAAGTAGGGCAGTGTGACTATGCTTACATTTGGAGATTTTTTTTTTTCTAATGATTTTGAAAAATGGCAAACTGGTGGGCAAACTGATTTTAGGAAGAAAATAGCAGATTTGGTATAGCCATGGTTCTACTGTTAGGAGATTTTTAACTGGAAAAACTTAACTTTATGAAGTAACTTTGCATGAATTTCACATATCTGGGTCCCTAACTGATCTATTTTTTGCATATTTCAATTACCAATTTAAGGCATTAAAAACACTATTCACGTGGCATTGAGATTCAATTTCACCAGTTTGTACAAACAGATCCCATCTGTTGAAAAAGGATTCTGAGCTGACTTTTTTTTTTTAGGATGTTTACTCAATCTATGTAAGATTCATTAGAAGATTCCATAAGGAAAAAAATCACAGACTAAGAATTCTAGAAGGCAGAACACAATCTGATTTAAAATATTCTTATGTAGAATTCCAGTAAGGAAAATACTTACCTCCTGGGCTATGTTTTTAAGTAGTCTCAATTCAATGTGAAAGCATTTTCAGTAAAGGACTGTTTTGTTTTGTTTTTTAAGATGAAGAAAGAAGTTTAAAGAAGTCAGTATGAAGGTTATAGAACAAATAAGCCAGAGAAAATAGGCAGACTTTTTTTTAAAAGCATGTGGTAGATATGTTAAAGTTTAAATGAAATGCTGCCTCTCCTACCCTCTAGAGATGAAATATACTTCATACCCCTTTGAATCTAGGCTGCCCTTGTTAATCATTTCAACCAAGAGAATGTGGCAGAATTTATACTGTGTCTTTGTTTCAGAGGCTAGACCTCAAGAGGCCTTACAGCGTACACATTCATCTTCCTGGATCAATGCTACGACTACTATGTAAAGAAGCCAATCAACTCTAGTGGAGAATGAGAGGCCATATGGAGAAAATCCAAGAGCCTTAGACAACACCCAGCACCAAGTGTCAGACATGTGATACCACACTGGACCTACAAAGTCTTCCAACTTTAAAAGTACAATTGCCTAAATGAGGCCACATAAAACCAACAGAAGAATTGCCCACACAACTCAGAGAATCATAAGAAGAAATCTCTGTTGTTTCATATATATGCCACTTACATAATACATTATCCTGTAACTGTCTCGATTGCCCTGATGTGTACAAACCAATACCATTATCTACATAAACCTAAGGTGGGTTTCTAAACTCCTGGAAAAGTTGTAAAAATATCACTAATGGAATGAATCACACATCTTCATATATAAAAGACAGTACTATCATTTAAAACTATTAATTAAGGAATATTTGTTAAGTTTTCTTAACAAAAGGAATTCCAAATAACAATGTTTCTGAGAATGAAATTCAAAATTCCACAATCATCTTCTTCCTCAGTTACTACTTTCTGAAAGTGTCATAGTAAGTAGAACATAGATGTATATCGGCACAATGTTTAGATCACTGCTAGTTTAACTTTTATGAGTTCAATGTGTAAATCTTTCCCTAACAAGACTGTGTTAAGCAAATGTTCAATCCAAGTTGCTGCAGAAATGGTTTAGAAGGAAGTGGAATACTTTTCCTAACCATCGTGATTTTTGTTAAGTTTTCCATCAACAACTACTCTGTGTATTTATTCTTAAGTGAGAAACTGTCAACATAATGGTAACTTGGTGTTACATTCACAATATCTATGTTTACGTACCTCTATAGTAGGATGAGTATTATGCTTGTAAGCAGTATATAAAGGAAACTGAATTTGAAAAATTTTTGCCACACATAGTAAGAGTTTTTCCTTCTCATCTGTACTCCATAAGCTAAAAGGATCACAACTCTTCGAAGATTCCTCTTCAGTCAGATTACAAATTCTTGTAGAGTTTGATTTTTTTTCTATTGATTTTTGTCTTTCTGTACTTCCTTCTTTACACTCTCTTTCTATATTCAGTGGTTCTTCCACTTGATTAGTCTCATCTTGCCACGTGGAATCTATGTTAATAGTAGTACAATGTTTACAAAGCTGGTCCCGGAGTACTTGAACTTGGGCAATCACTAAGTTAATAAGTGCACACACTACTTGGTTAAAAATCTCCAAATGCTTATATTCCTTGAAGCAGCATAGACACTGCCTGTAAGAGAAAGAAAATTTTTCAATAAATTAATGCTTTCTAGAGAGACAACCATTATGTATTTTAATATAAAAAATAAAAATAAGCAAATACTAAAGTACTCCCCCGCCCCGGTTTTACTTCCTCCTGACAGGGTAGCACAACAGTAATTTATAAAGATAGCATCCCACCAAAAATTGGTACTTTGGGTAGTAAAAGGTCATCATATTAGGATGACAATTACAGTTTTCAATTTTATATGTATATTTATCTGCCCTTCTACACAAAGAACTATTTAAAAACAAGAACTATAGCATATATTTTTGCCCCTCTAAGTACTGAGTACTAAATACATGATTATCAAATATGAGGAAACTGGCTAAAATAAAAACCTTATTAGTAAAGCTAATTTATTTTACACAAAGGGATTTGTAGTTAACTAATAAAAAAGCTGTATTTTAACATTAATAATTTGCTTGAAGACAGGGCTCCTGGGTGGCTCCACTGGTTGAGTGGCTGGCTCTTGATTTCAGCTCAGGTCATGGTCTCAGGGTTCTGGGATTAAGCCCTGCAATTGGCTCCATGCTCAGCAGGGTGTATACTTCTGGATTCTCTCTCCTTCTGCCCCTCTCCCCACTCATTCATGCTCTCTCTCTAAAGTAAATAAATAAATCTTAACAATAATAATAATTTCCTTGAAGGCTAACTTCAGAAGGACATCCCTACACTATGGCTGATTAAGGGCATTCAGAAATAACACACACACTCAACACCCTTTAGGGTATGCATACGTATATATACATATAAAAATACAGTAGAGTCAGTAATTATTACAAACAAATCTACTTCTCTTAGATATGTTCAGTTAGCATAATGCCTGGCAATACTGAATAATTAAGAGTCGGGTAAATCAAATAAATGATACTCAAGTACCTGATTATAAGATTAACTACATACAGGAGTACCTGGGTGGCTCAGTCGGTTGAATGTCTGCCTTCAGCTCAGGTCATGATCTCGGGGGTCTGGTATCAAGCCCCATGGTGGGCTCCCTGATCAGAGTGGAGCCTGGTTCTCCCTTCCCCTTAACACTTTCACCTTTCCCCCGCCCCCCGACTTGTGCTCTCTTGCACACATGATCACACTCTCTCATATAAAATCTTTGGGAGGGGGGAGAATAGCCAATGATGGAGAGTAAACTTTTACTTACAATTTGTACTGAGTTATATTATCAAATCAAATTATCTATATTGTAGTCCAAACAGAGCACCAACTCCCTATATGACCATGTAGACGTGATTTTATTTCTCCAAGTGTGGCAGATTTTAAGTACAGCCACAAATTCTTGAATATTCTTCCCTTTAGAAAGGGAAGCCCAATTTTCCTCTCCTTGAATGTGGAACAGACTTAATGACTAACATCTAATGAATGGAATGTGGCAGAAATGACTGTGTGACATCTGAAACTAGGTCATAAGAGACCCTGCCCCTCAGCCTTGCTCTCTTCTGGATCACTTGCTCTGAGGGAAGCCAGTTATCATGTTGTAAAATAGTCAAGGAGCCCACGCTGTAGTCCACAGGTGAAAAAACTGAGCACTGGTCCCATAAACAAACACCAACTTGCCAGCCAAGTTAAGTGAGCCAACTTGGAAGCAGGCCCTCAAAACCTCACATAAGACTTAGGATGACTGCAACCTGGCCAACAACTGACACAACTGCCTCCCCCCTTTTTTTTAAAGATTTTATTTATTTGACAGAGAGAGCACAAGCAGGGGGAGCAGCAGGCAGAGCGAGAGGGAGAAGCAGGCCCCCCACCAAGCAGAGAGCCCGATGCACGGCTCTATCCCAGGTCCCCAGGATCATGACCTGAGCCAAAGGCAGATGCCCAACTGACTGAGCCACCCAGGCACCTGACTGAAACCTCCTGAAGAATCCAAGCCAGAACCAACCAGCAAAACCACTACCAAATTCCTATCCATAAAAACTCTGAGGATAATGTTTATTGCTGTTTTAAGATGCTACTTTTTGAGTAATAGGTTGCACAGAAATAGATAAATACAGGCCTGTCTTCTCAGTGACAAAATGAAAGGAGTTTTACCTCTAAGAACTCTTCCACTTTTAAAGTTCTGTATTACTACAATTTCTACAAGAAGAAAAATTAACATATTACTCCTGAAGTTCTTCTTATAAACAGTTTCTCTTTAGGTTCAAGAAAAACCAAGCTCAAAGTGAAGGACGAAACATCTGAGTATCCTTTTTTTTTTTTTTTTAAGATTTACCTTTTTTAAAAAAAGATTATTTGTCAGAGAGAGCAGAAGCACAGAGAGCTGCAGGCAGCACAGGAAGAGCAAGAAGCAGGCTCCCTGCTGAGCAAGGAGCCTGAAGTGGGACTCGATCCCAGGACTCTGGGATCATGACCTGAGCCGAAGGTGATGCTTAAACAACTGAGCCACCCATGCGTCCCCTGAGTATCTTTTTAAAAAGATTTTATTTATTTATTTGGGAGAGAGGGAGCTAGAGCATGGGACAGCACAAGCGGTGGAGAGGGAAAAGCAGACTGCCCAATGAGCAGGGAGCCTGATGTACGCCTTGATTCCAGGACCCTGGGATCATGATCTGAGCCAAAGTTTGTCACTTAACTGATTGAGCCACCCAGAAGCCCCTTGAGTATCTTTCTTTAGTGGAAAAAAAAAAATCTTAGTTCCTTCCAAAAAACACCCTGAAGTCAGATTTGGATTAAGAAAGTCAAAGAGCCAATCAAATTTACTTTAAAAGTTCACTGGCAGGAAAAAAAATTCACTGGCAGGCAATGGTGGCATTTAACTGACTAGGAAACTAATTTTAAAAAGACCAAAATTATAGGGGTGGCTCAGTCAGTTAAACATCTGCCTTCTGCTCAGGTCATGATCCCAGGGTCCTAGGATGGAAACCCACATCAGGCTCCTTACTGCATGGGGAATCTTCCTCTCTCTCTGCCTGCCATTCCCCATGCGTGTGCTCTCTGTGTGTCAAATAAATAAAAGCTTAAAAAAAAAAAAAAAAAGACAAAAGTTATATATTCAGAAATTAACAGAGAACTGAATCTAGGTCCTTACAGATCCAAAATACACAAATTCAAGGAGAGCTGAGAGTCTAAGTGAAGATACACAAATACATACATTTTTAAATAATTATGAAAGTTACACACTTTACTGTATAACACTCCATTCTGAAAAGTCTAGCTATTTGAACTCTCAATACAGCATTTCTCTCTATATCCCTACCCACAATGCAGGAAGAGAAAGTGTTTTTAAATAAATAAACATCACTTTTAGTTAAGCCCAGCTTGATTTTACACTTAAGTTTATTTCTGGTCAATTTAAAAATCCACTACAAATACACTAAAAGAAAAAAAGATCCTTAACTCCATAAGGAAAGAGAGAATGGAAGAACAGATAACAAGTAGCAACACATTTTAGACAACAGAAAAGGGAGGAATAGCACATGACTTAGAGCAAATGAAATAAATTTGGAAGGGCCCCAGAAGGATTTATCAACAAAAATATCCACCCTACAGAACACTGAAAAGGCTCAGCAATAAAGAGCATTAGATTCATCTAAAGGCCGAGATGAAGCATAGGCAGAAAATAGGACTAAATGAAAGGTACAGTTAAAACCTGTAGATTCCCAACCCAGAGAACCACAATACTATTCCTACTTGACCCAGGGAAACAAGTTTTTTGTACATAAAATGAACAAGATAAACCCAGGAACACCAGATGTTAAAGAAGTCAGGGATAAGAAACAGAAAACTAAGTAATACTATGACTGAATGAACCTCCCGAACTAACCTTCCCTATCAACCAGACTAAGATAACTCAAGCCCAAAGACTTATTTTTCTTAGAGAATATGAGTATCTATGAGAAACGCCCATTTACCCATGGTAATGAAGCTATTTCACCACTTTACCATCCTACAGTGTAGACCAATACCTCAGATACTCCTACCCACAGAGAACTTCCAATCCATCTTTCAGTGTCCATCTCTTAACCATGAAAGGATAACCAGTAAGACTTGCAAGGAAAGCTGCATTGCCAAAGGCAGATCAAAACAAATGGTAAACGTAGTGATCCGAAGGGGCACGTGCACCCGAATGTTTATAGCAGCAATGTCTACAATAGCCAAACTATGGAAAGAACCTAGATGTCCATCAACAGATGAATGGATAAAGAAGATGGGCTATATATATACACAATGGAATACTATGCAGCCATCAAAAGAAATGAAATCTTGCCATTTGCAACGACGTGGATGGAACTAGAGGGTATCATGCTTAGTGAAATAAGTCAATCAGAGAAAGACAACTATCATATGATCTCCCTGATATGAGGAAGTGGAGATGCAACATGGGGGGTTGGGGGGGTAGGAAAAGAAGAAAAGA
>PISX010000480.1:0-44000 GCA_004024625.1 Mellivora capensis | reverse complement strand
GTGTTCCCTCTCTTGCTGTCTTCTGTCATATAAATAAATAAAATCTTTTTTAAAAATAAATAAGTAAACTTCGATTCTCTATTTTCTCAACGAATTTTACAGTGAGTACATACTTACATAGGAGGAAAATAATATAAAGTATTAATACAGTTGTTTATAAAAATTATCAATACACTATTTTAAGTGAATATACTTTTACGTATCTTTTAGTCAATATATTAGAATAAGGATTCTTAACCACTAATAAGTTAATGAAAACTGTTAACATTTTTCTCCCAGAAAACCTTTAAGAATATTTTGTATGAAATGTCATGGATTCATCAGTGTGCTAAGATATATTTATGGACCTCCATAATCATCGGCCCTAAGTTAACAATCTCTTTTGAAGATTAACCATGCCTTATTAGTTGCTGGTTATCACCTACAAAAACTACCATCTTAATCTAGGCAACAGTATTTTCTGATGCCCAAGAAAGAAACTGAGGGAGGTCAGAGACATGAGAGGAGGGGAGAATAAACAAAGAAAAAAATATATATATATATTTTAAAGATTTTTGTTTATTTGACAGGGAGAGAGAAGAGCATGCATGCACAATCAGGGGGGAGTGGCAGGCAGAGGGAGAGGGACAAGCAGGCTCCCCGAGGAGCAGGGAGCCTGATGCAAGGTTGGATCCCAGGATGCTGGGATTATGACCCCAGCTAAAGGCAGATGCTTAACCAACTGAGTGACCCAGGAACCCCTAGACAAAAATTTTTTTAATCACAAAACACTGTGATCCACCTGGATATTTTATTGTCACTTGTCTCATCTTCAGCGTGAACAATGAAGAGTGTAACATTCTACTTTTGGGTGCTTTTTTACTACCAGCTAAAAATTGCTCATACTTATTGACATGTGAATAAAATGATAAAGGTTACAAATTATGTTTTAGTTCAGCTTTTCACACTTTAGCTTATATAACCTTCAACATGTATATTATTTTCCAAAATAAATTTTAAAATTTTTAATTAAAACAGGTATTTATTAAGGTCTTCTGTCAGGTACTGTGCTAAGTAAGCCCTTGGTCTCTTCACAATCTAAAATAGTAGTAACATTATTATTATTCTCATTTCACAAATGAAGTAAGAACTTAGAAGCTAACTAGTCTGTCATAATTATCTAACAGGTGATGAAGCAGGACTCAAAGCCACATCACTCTGGCTCAACAGCCATACTGAACCACTATACTCTACAGCAACAATAGATAAAATTAAGATGACCTCCTATTTTGGGGGCAAACATTCTTTGACATTCTGATGAAACCTACAAATTAGGCCTAAAATGGTATATATCAATATTTACTTTGTAATTTCACTCCCATTCAGGTTAAAAATTCCTGATACAAGGATTAAGAGTATGTATCAACGATAAAAGTGGACTAGGAATGGGGACATGCAACCCCTACCCAGCACCAACCAATAACTAGGGGGTAAGACATTAAAAAAATTACATCATTTCCCTGGATTTCATTTTATTTAGTGGCATAACATGTTGCTACCTAGCTACAGTTACAGTAAATAAATCCAAAATTATGACTCAAATGCAACATTTCTCAGCAAATCCTTGGATTCTGATGTTAATTTTAATTTTTTTTTTAAGATTTTATTTGTGAGAGCCAGCCAGCGAGTATAGGCAGAGGGAGAAGCAGGCTTCCCTCTGAGCAGGAAGTCCAAAGTGGGACTCCATCCCAGGGTCCTGGGATTGCAACCTGAGCTGAAGGCAGATGCTCAAGTGACTGAGCCACCCAGGCACCCCAGATGCTAATTTTAAATCATTAGCATTAGTATTATGAAATATCCAATCACCTACTCTACCCATAATGAAAGGAACAGAGGAACCACTCTCATTTCTAAACTTAGCTAAAAGTAATTCACCTGGCTGAGACTCAGAAAAGAGATGCCGGTAATGAGCATGTAAAAAATCTAAAATCTTTTGTAGAACAAATATGTGTATCAACTTTATCAACAAAGGAGGAGAAAACATAAGGAAAAGGGATATTACTGTAGAACAAATGAGATTTGAAGATAAATTCTATGATCAGCTAGACTGTGGGCCTCAGGACATTTATTTATTTTAGCTGCACTTAACATGTTCACTAATCATTGCACACAAAGCTTCAAACATTCTTCACCCATAAACATTTTAGAAGACTAATAAATGAGATAGGCACACAAGCAAAAGAGAATATTTAGCTAGGCCCAGCTAAAATCATGTTAAGGGAACAGGAACTTGCAAATTCTGATTATATTAATTACCATGTTTCCTCAAGTTTTATTCTTTATATTCTCAACATATGTATTTCTTTCTTTTTTTCTTTTTAAGATTTTATTTATTTGACAGAGAGAGACACAGCAAGAGAGGGACCACAAGCAGGGGGAGTAGGAGAGTGAGAAGCAGGCTTCCCGCTGAGCAAGGAGCAGGATGCAGGCTTGATCCAAGGACCCAAGGACCCTGGGATCATGACCTGAGCCCAACGCGGACACTTAACAGAGATGCCCAGGCACCCCACAATACATGTATTTCTTAAAAACTGGTCTAATATACCTACATATTATGCAAATGGAGTAACAAATGGCTTCCAGAAGGGTCAAAGTGTCCATTACCACAAAACTAATTTTTTTAATGGATTAAGTTTGTTAAACGTCTCTAGTTATGCCATTAAAAATTCTTCAATCTCTCAAAATAATTTTTAGAATTTCATTCACTCCCTTATTTCTAAATAATAAGAGTTAAACAAACTTTTATTGTTTTAAAAAACAAAACCAGGAGGGGCCTCATGATTAAGAAAGGTTTAATAAATACTGATGAACTGTCACTTATTAACTATAGGTATACAACCCAACATTCTAAAAGGGAAATTTCATGACAAACCATGTCAATTTAAAGTACAACTCAAAAAGTTAGTCTTTAAAGTACTTAAAGATGCATACCTCTGTGTCCAGGAATTGATATAAGCAAATATTTTGAGAGTATGTTCCTTTCTGAGCTGCAGTCCATCACCACCTTCTATATCTGATACTGAAATAAAGTAGAAAAAACACTTTTTAATATTAGGAATAAGTAATACTAAACCAATATTAAAGCCAATACTTTAAAAAAAAAAAAAGAGTCTAGACTAAATGCAAATATTTCAGATTTTTTAACAGATGTATTGGGGGAGCGAGAGAGAAGACACTTTCCTCCCAGTTATTCTAGTGCTCTCTACTTCAAATCCCCCCTTCTGTTCTAAGCTTTGTGATGCTGGGGCTGGAACTCTGCAAACTACATTTTTCATTTCCATCTGGCTTCTTAAGATGCTCCTCCACTGTCTACAAAGCACCAGAAGACTAGAAGGCAGGAGGAGACCAAAGACGTGTTCACTTTCTGAATATGAAAGCATCACTCGGCAACTGCAGATTCCAAGTGGCAGCATCCCAAAACCAATCTCATGGTACTCCTCTCAGAGGAGCAATAGCCAAACAGCATTCCTTCATTTAAGTCCTAGCTTCTTCACAGGGCCCATCTCCAAGTTATTGAAAGTGATTCTTAGATTCTGACAACCCTTTTTCCTTTATTTCCCTAGCCTTTGAGGAGACTGGCTGTTCCTCAGTTATCATAGCTGTCATCATCATCATCTCTGGGTATTGTCCAGGTTCCACTTGTTTTTTACCTCCAACATTTGTGTAAGTACTTCCATTAATAAATTCCCTTTCAACTCCCTGACTGGAGCTTGACTGATATACTGGCATTTCATATACAGTATATACTACTAGGAAAGGAATCTAAAGTTAAATTCAGAAAGGAAAAAAGTTTTCAGAAACTACAGGTGGTCCAAATAAGTCTTATAATGTAAAATGTTTAACTGTACAAGGTCTGGTCAGCAAATTTTTCGTTAATGGGACAGAAAGTAAATACTTTAGGCTTAGAAGGCCATAGAGTCTCTTTCCACACTTGGATAGCTGTGCCATGGTATCTTGAAAGGAACCACACACAACGTGTAAACAAACGACCATAGCCATGTTAAAAACAAGCAGCTGAATGATCTGGTACACTGGGCCACAGTTTGCCAACTCCATTCTATTTTTTTTAGACCTTTTAAAAAAAGATTTTATCTATTTTGGAGAGAGAGAACATGCACATACATATGAACAGGAAGAGGGACGGAGAAGCAGACTTCGCACTGAGCACAGAGCCGGACAGGGCTCCATCTCATGAACCGGAGATCATAACCCAAGCCGAAATCAAGAGTCTGACGCTCAATCTGCTCAGTAGGTGAAGCATGTGACTCTTGATCTTGCGTTGTGAGTTGGAGCCCCATATTGGGTATACAGATTACTTAAAAATAAAAATCTTGAAAAAGTTAAAAATAGAGCTACCCTATAATCTAGCAATTGCACTACTAAGTATTTACCGAAAGGATACAAACATAGTGATCAGAAGGGACACCTGCACCCCAATGTTTACAAGCAGCAATGTCCACCATAGCCAAACTATGGAAAGAACCCCAAATGTCAATCAACAGATGAATGGATAAAGAAGATGTGGTATATATGTGTATAGATACATACACAAAATGAAATATTCCTCAGTCATCAAAAAAACAAACTTACCATTTGTAATGTCACAGATGGAACTAGAGGGTATTATGCTAAGCAAAATAAGTCAGAGAGAGACAATTATATGATTTTGCTTAGATGTGGAATTTAAGGGAAAAAAAACCACACAGATGATCATAGGGGAAGGGAGGGAAAAATAAAGTAAGACAAAACCATAACATAACAAAACAAAACATAACAAAAACATAAGAGACCCTTAACTACAGGATACAAACTAAGGGCTGCTACAGGGGAGGGGAGTGGGGAGATGAGGTAACTGGGTGATGGACATTAAGGGGGGCACCTGATGTAATGAGCGCTGGGTATTATACACAACTGATGAATCACTAAACTTTACCTGTGAAACCAATAATACACTATGTTAATTAACTGAATTTAGGAGCACCTGGGTGGCTCAGTCATTAAGCGTCTGCCTTCGGCTCAGGTCATGATCCCAGGGTACTACAACTGAGCCCCACATGGGGCTCCCTGCTCAGCGGGAAGGCCTGCTCCTCCCTCACCCACTCCCCCTGTTGTGTTCCCTCTCTCGCTGTCTCTGTCAAATAAATAAATAAAAATCTTTTTTAAAAAATTAACTGAGTTTAAATAAAAATAAGTAAACAAAATAAAAAATCTTGGGGTGCCCAGGTGGCTCAGTCAGTTAAGCAACTGACTCTTGATTTCTGCTCGGGTCATGTTATCAGGGTCATGGGATCAAGGCCCAGTCAGGCTCCAAGTTCAGCAGGGAATCTGCTTGAGATTCACTCTCCCTCCACCTCTGCCCCTCCCCTGACACATGCCCCCTCTCTGGAGCACACTCTCTCCCTAAAATAAAATTAAGAAGTTAAAAATAAAAAATATTTTAAAAACTAAAATTAAAAATTTAAATAAAAAAAGGAATTAGGTCCATTATCCACAACTTTTTTTCCTTAGTTTTATTTGATGTTTTAAGTCATCTCTACACTCAATGTGGAGCTAAAACTCACAACCCCAAGATCAAGGGTCACATACTGTACCGACTGAGCCAGCCAAGCACCCCATAACTTATTTCTTATAAGCATTTATACTATACCTATTTCAGGATTGACAATTAAAATTTAAGTATTAATCATATGTATCCCTTATTCCTGGGCAGTTTGCAAAAAATATAAGTCAAAATTTTAACTGGAAGAAAGGGACTCTTTTTAATTAAAAGACTAGTTTTAGAGGAGGAGGAGAAGGAGGAATAGAACCCAAACTGAAATGAATGAAAAGTACTGCCTATTAGAAACTAAAGGGGTAATTAACTTAATAAACTGAAACTGAGAGTGCCTGGCTCAGTTGGTAGAAATCATGACCTTGATGTCAGGGTTGTGAGTTCAAGCCCTGTGTTGTGTGTAGAGATTACTTAGAAATAAAATCTTTTTTAAAAATAAATAAAAGGGGGGGGCACTTGGGTGGCTCAGTCATTAAGTGCCTTTGGCTCAGGCCATGATCCCAGGGTCCTGGGATGGAGCCCTGCATTGGGCTTCCTGCTCGGCGGAGAGCCTGCTCCTCCCTCTTTCTCTGCCTGTCGTTCTGCCTACCTGTGTTCTCTCTCTGTCAAATAAATAATAAATAAATAAATACCATCTTTTTAAAAAATAAAAATATTATTTACTATTATTTGATATATATTATATATGATACATAAATATAATAATATAAATATAACAGTATTATTTAATATAATATTGTACATAATATTAATAAATAAATAAAGCAATAAATAAATAAGTGGGGGACCTGGACGGCTCAGTCAGTTAAGCATCTGACTTCTGCTCAGGTCATGATCTTAGGGTCCTGGGATCGAGCCCCATGTCAGGGCTTAATCCTTAGTGGAGTCTACTTGAAGATTCTCTCTCTCCCTCTGACCCTTCCCCTGCTCATGCTCTCTCTAATAAATAAAATCTTTAAAAATTTTTTAAAAACCTGAATCTGTGTATCAAAATGTCTAATATTCAAATTCCAAAATAAAATATCAGTGAAAAAGTTGCAAAAGGATACAGTTTCATACCATTTGTTAATGTTTAACACACACACAAACTGTATTATTATGGACTCATGTACCATCATAGTATAAATACATATACTGTAATGATACACATCTACACCAAGAGAATGGTTACATCTGGGAAAAAGATAGGCAAGAGGAAGTACATTTTATAAAAGTACATGCCAAACAAAAGGTTAACAAGGTAACCTTGTTACCTTGCACCTGAGACCCTGCAAGCCAAACACACCATCGGGTAGAAGATCCTGACAACAAATCCATGACAAAATAAGATATACTGGGGGAAAAGATAAGGAAACCACTGAAAACAAACTCTTGGTTGTAGATTTCTGCACCAAGTCCTCCAACCCATGAACTGTAACAAAGCAGGAAAACAAGGGAAGGGGTGGGGGCTCTCAGAAAGGCTTCTCACCCTCTTGCCAGAAACCTGGTGTTTAACTTTGCTCTTCTGTAGAAAAATTCTAAGAGAAAAATGAAGAAAATGCATTTAGCCATTAAAAAAAAATAAAGAAACCTAAAAGGAACAATAATGCAACCCTGAAGGGTGAACTACCTAGTCAGGGAAAAAGAAACCATAGTACACAATGCCAGTTCTCCTTCCCCAGCCTGAAAACACAGGGATCTGAATGGTTCCAACAATCCTATCTCCCAAACACAAAGCACAAATGAACACATTCTGGAAAAAGCCTATGTGTAATCAGACACCTATCCCCACCCAAGGCCTACCTAGCAGCCTAACAGCTCACCAACACAAGCTTTCCAATTTATTTCATTGTATCTACCTCATAACCAGTAATGGGATGGAAGATTATTTTATTAGGGTCAAACTAGAGCTCTCCTAGAGAGCTAACATCATACTCAATGATTAAAGACTGCAATCTGCTCCACTAAAATGAGAAGCAAGACAAAATAGACAACTTTCCCAACTTCTGTTCAACTGTAGTATTGGAAATTCTAGCCAGAGCAAAAAGAACCAAAAAGGAATTGGAAAAGAAGAAGGAAAATTACCACTGTTCACAGATTACATAATCTTACATGTAGGAAACTCTAAAGGGTCCACAAAAAAACTGCTAGAATAAATGAATTCCAAAAAGTAGCAGGACACAAAATCACACAAAATCGTAACATAGTGGTGCCTGGGTGGCTCAGTCGTTAAGCATCTGCCTTCAGCTCAGGTCATGATCCCAAGGTCCTGGGATCAAGCCCTGTATTAGGTTCCCTGCTTAGTGAGAAGCCTGCTTCTCCCTCTCCCACTCCCCTGCTTGTGTTCCCTCTATCTCTTTTGCTGTGTCTCTGTCAAGTAAATAAATAAAATCTAAAAAATAAAAAAATAAAAAATAAATGAATGGGTGGTAATTTTTTTTTTTTTACAACTAAAGAGATTTTTATTAAACAAAAAAAGATGGGGAAACTCAGACTGCAGTTTAAAAGAAGCCACTAATCTCTACAAATAATGGTAAAGTCCACATTACCATAAAAGCAGGCAGGCAAGCATCATCCAGAAATCTTCCCACCATTCCCTATAGAGGAGGAACTGTATTCCAACCCTAAACGGTCAACCACTGGGACAGGAAAGAGAGCAAGCAAAGTGGGGGAACTGCCCACACAGACCTACAGAACACCAAATAGAGCCCAAAAGGAAAAACCAAAGTAGAAATGGAACCAAGAATGCTGGTCAATATCCAAGGGTGCCAGAAAGTAACTCAAAGTACCCATCTGACACAATGCAGAGGGTAGAAGACTAGGTACTGGATGAAAAGAAAATGGTTCTCACCACTTAGGTTAAAAAAAGAAATGCTTGGGATGTCTGGGTTCCTCAGTCAGTTAAGTATCTGCGTTGGCTCCAGGTCATGATCCCAGAGTCCAGGGATCAAGTCCCTCACTGGGCTCCTTGCTAAGTGAGGAGCCTGCCTCTCCCTCTGCTTGCTGCTCCCCCCATGCATTCGCTCCCTCTCTCTGACAAAAAAAAAATTCTTAAAAAATTTTTTAAGAGAAAAAGAAATCTCATTAAAAAGAAAATGCTCATTAAAAACTTCAAGATCAGAAATTGATAGTATGGGGTCGCCTGGGTGGCTCAGTTAGTTAAGCATCTGACTGGCGATCTCACCTCAGGTCTTGATCTCAGGGCCATGAGTTTAAAGCCCCTCATTGTGCTCTACCCTGGATGTGGAACCTACTTTTAAAAAAGGGGAGTGGGGCGCTTGGGTGGCTCAGTCGTTAAGCGTCTACCTTCGGCTCGGGTCGTGATCCCCGGGTCCTGGGATTGAGCCCCACATCGGGTTCCCTGCTTCTCCCTCTCCCACTCCCCCTGCTTGTGTTCCCTCTCTCGCTGTGTCTCTCTGTCAAATAAATAAATAAATAAATAAAATCTTTAAAAAAAAAAAAAAAAGAGGAGGGGCAGGAGGAGGAAAAATGGATAGTATGACAAGCACAATTCCAAAAGGACACATTAGAGGATGGGAGTATAATGCAGAAGTCTAATGAGAAACCACTGGTAGCTATGACTATATGACTAAGATCTTACACAGGCAAAGGAATTGATCTTCTCAAATACAATCTCACAACTCACCTAAGGAAAAAAATTCATGACCACTGACCAAAGGTGCTGAAGAAAACCTCATGTATTTCTGAACCTCATGTATCTCAGATCCAAAGAATTCCAGTTCCTGGGCTCTTAGAAGCCCATAAGAAAGGTATTCTCAGTAAAGTCTCAAAAGAACAGGACTTTATGAAGCTAAGCCCTATCCAGAATCCTCGCCAACACCCAAGTTAGCCACTGAGGTCAACCCAGGTGGGTGAAATGGCTAAAATAAGTCCAAACAACTATAGGAGGATTGGTACAGTTACGATTTTGAGCTATTGTCAAACAACTTTTAAGTATTCATATCTTTTATTCTTACATATTATAATTCTGTATATATTCGAAATTTGTCATATTAAATAAAGCTCCAAAAAAAGATGTTATCTGGAGTAGCAATAATCAAGAGTGAGAGGCAGACTTCTAATCAGAAGAACAGTATAAAACCTGCAAAATGTTAAAATGATGGCAAATCTAGAATTTTATACCCAGGTAAACCTATCTCAAGAGGAATGGTGAAATAAAACCTTGGACAAATATGTATGCTTACTACTGGCAGGCCATGCCTGAATGTAAGAGTAAGACAGAATGTAAATGTAATGCAAGACAAAAAATAAAAGATACCTCAAAAGAAAAGACAAAGGAGTAACAGGAACAAAAAGGAAAAAAAGGTAATGAAGGAAATAAACATGAATAAATATAAATATATAAAGAGATGAAAAAATTTTTAAATACATATTATTTTAGGAGCCTTTCAACTCAACTGAAGTATGAGACAACATGGAAGATGGCAGAAATAAAGACTGGTATTCTTAAAGTGTTCTGAACTGACCCATTATATCATATAGAACACTTAAACTAAGGACAAAAAAAACCACAAACTTCAAAGAAACTACAAACTAGGAAGCCTCTGTAGGGTAATCTCTCTGAGCTCAAACAAAAGATTAGTGGAAAAGAAATGAGAAGAATGGGCCAAAAAAGAAAAATGATAAACATATATTTCAAACATAAACCTGAAATGCTATTTTTCTCTTATCAGGTTTGCAAAGTTTAAGTAATACCTAGAGTTGAAACTCAGGAGAAAATGGGTACTTTCTATACATTAGTGAAAAAAAATTGGCAATATTTATCAAAATTAAAAATACATTGAACCTCTGAATAATTAGTCTTTTTTTTTTCAATTTTATTTGCTTATTTGAAAGAGAAATTAAAGAGAGTGAGCACACAAACTGAGGAAGCAGTAGGCAGAAGGAGAAGCCCACTCCCTGCTAAGCAGGGAGCCCAACGTGGGACTCGATCCCAGGACCCCAGGATCATGACCCAAGCCAAAGGCAGACAATCAACCAACTGAGCCACCCAGGCGCCTCTCACTTGTTTTTTAAAAAGATGTTACGTATTTGACAGGAAGAACACAAGCAGAGTGCAGGCAGAGGGAGAGGGAGAAAGAGGCTCCCACTGAGCAAGGAGCCTAACCTGAGACTCAATCCCAGAACCCTGGATTCATGACTTGAGCCAAACACAGATGCTTAACTGACTGAGCCACCCAGGGGCACCTAAATCATCTTCTTACACATTTTCCCTCCCCCAAAATAACTTTCATAGGTTTTCAACATGGCACTGTTCATATTAACATAAGATTGGAAAAAAATCTAAATGTCTGTCAATACAGGACAACATCAACCCATCATGACAATGGAAAACTATGCATCAGAAAAAGAAAAAAAGCTTTAAAAAAAGGATGGGTTTGTTATTTTGTTTTTAAGATTTTATTTAATTATTTGAGAGAGAGAGCACAAGCAGGGCAAGCAGCAGGCAGAGGGAGAGAAAGAGCTCTGGAGCTCAATCCCAGGGATCATGACCTCAGCCAAAGGCAGATGCTTAACCCACTGAGCCACCCAGGCACCTCAAGGATGTGCTTTATAAACTAGTATGAAATAATCTCCCTAAAGTTAAGTGAATAAAGGCAAAAACATTATTTTTAATTACATAATTTTATGATTCTAAAAAAAGACTAATTTGTCACAAACCAAATGTTAACATTTTAAAGAAGTCATTGGTACAAATAACAATGGTTACTGGCATTACAAAACACACAACATGACCTTATGTGCTCTGATGGAATAATACAACACATCCTATTAAACACTCTTGCCAAGAAACCTAATCTGAATCTGATCAAGCCTCTAAATCTAATAATCAAATTATAGACATAGAAGAGACTAAAAAACATTAAATAATCACACAAGGATACAATAAGCAACATTCAGACTGAAAAATCTCTGAATGATCCATGGAATCAGCAGTTTCTTCAACAAATAGCAAGGAAAAAAAGGAAAATAGGAACTTAAAGATTAAATCAGTCCCAAAAAAAACAACTCAAGCAAGACCACCAAGCTATCCTGACTGAAGAATGACTCTTAAGAATATATCCTTAAAATTGAAAACAGAAAGAAAAGAATTACAAACTAAAAAAATTAAAGAGACATCAGTAACTACAAACTGCAGAACAACTAGAATCTATAAGGATTAGTACTGGCAGGTCACCAAACAAAACACAAAACACAAAAAATACAATGAACAAAAAACCAAATTATTCACAGAGCCGAAAAAAAAAATTAAGTGTCCAAAAAGTAGATCGATTTATATATATATACATATGAGAGTTAGTGCATGTGCATGCATGTATATCTCCACAAGGAATTCTATTCAGCATTAAAAACCAACACACTACTGATACATTAATAAGGATTAGCTTATAACCATGTTAAGTGGAAAAAATGCCTGATACAGTTAGTACATAAAGTTTATTTCCATTATGATATACCCATACAAAAGAGAAATCTAAGTCTGGATGGCATAAAGCATGTCAGCCAAGAGTGAGGTCACTAAAATGGGAATTTTCTACCATCTGCCTCCCAAAGAACACTGTAGACACAGTGCCTTTGCAGAAGTCTCGGAGTCCAGTGGAGAAGTTCCAACACACCACTAAAGCAAAACCAAACAAACAAACAAAAAAATCCAAGACTAAACACACTGAAAAGGGTAAAATAAAGTTTCACTTCACCTGCCACACCCTTTCCCCATAGTCACCAAAAGCATAGAGCCAGGAGAGATTTTTTAAGATTTTATTTATTTATTTGACAGAGATTACAAGTAGGCAGAGAGGCAGGCAGGGAGAGAGAGGAGGAAGCAGGCTCTCTGCGGACGAGAAAGCCCGATGTGGGGCTCGATCCCGGAACCCTGGGATCATGACCTGAGCCGAAAGCAGAGGCTTTAACCCACTGAGCCACCCAGGCACCCCAAGGAGAGATTTTTTGTTTGTTTGTCTGTTTATTTGACAGACAGATCACAAGTAGGCAGAGAAGCAGGCAGAGAGAGAGGAGGAAGCAGGCTCCCTGCTGAGCAGAGAGCCCGATGCGGGGCTTGATCCCAGGACCCCGGGATCATGACCTGAGCCGAAGGCAGAGGCTTTAACCCACTGAGCCACCCTGGCACCCCAGGAGAGATTTTCTTAATCTGTGACTTCTCCCTTGGGAGAAAATCAGAGCATGTAAGTGAGCACCAAGCTTCCCCAGTTGTGCGGGACACTGCCAAAGAGACCTGCTTCATTCTTACCGCACCCAGAATACTGAGGCACTACATGACAGCAGGGAGTGGCTGAAAGAACATCGTGGCTCTCAGAAGATATAAAATGGGATGTGGAACCTACTAACTGCAACTTGGACTTCATTTGGAAGCCCACCCACAAGCTGCCTTATCTTGAAGATGCTGCCAGTTGGTAAATGGTCGGCCCCAACTCTCCACACACCTAACCCACACATGCTCTCACTCTGTGGCTAGCTCCCTGTGTTCACCCCCCACAAAGGCAGAGAGAGAGCAAGCATCTATAGATAGCTAGTGTACAGTACAAAAAGCTATCCTGACTCTTCAGAACTGGGAGAAAGCACAAAAACTTGACAATTCAGCACTACCCTACAGAAACCAAACAAGAGACTGTCAAACTCGTCTTAGCTTTGCAGGATCAAGAAAATGCATACAGGGGCACCTGGGTGGCTCAGTGGATTAAAGCCTCTGCCTTCGGCTCAGGTCATGATCCCAAGGTCCTGGGATCAAGCCCCACGGGTTCCCTGCTCACTGGGGAGCCTGCTTCCTCCTCTCTGCCTGCCTCTCTGCCTACTTGTGATCTCTGTCAAATAAATAAACAAAATCTTTTTAAAAAAAAAGAAAAGGCATACAAACATACATAAAAAATTCTAATTTCTGGGACACCTGGATGGCTCAGTGAGTTAAAGCCTCTGCCTTCAGCTCAGGTCATGATCCCAGGGTCCTGGGATCGAGCCCCCATGGGGCTGTCTGCTCGGCAGGGAGCCTGCTTCCCTTCCTCTCTCTCTGACTGCCTCTCTGCCTATTTGTGATCTCTGTCTGTCAAATAAATAAATAAAATCTTTAAAAAAAAAGTATTCAAAACAGTTGTTTTAAGGAAGCTCGGTGACCCACAAGAAAACATAGAAAGACAATTCAACAAAATCAGAAAAGCAATACACAAACAAAAAGTGAGAGGTTCTAAAAAAGAGACAAATTTTTAAAAAAGAACCAAAGAGAAGTTGTGGAGCTGAGGTACACAAAATGAAGAACACAATGTGTTCTTCAATGTGAAGAACACATTATGAAGAACACAATGAATGAAATAAAAATGCAATAAAATGCAACAACAGAAGCCACGATCAAGCAGAAGGAACAATCTGTAGAAAGCAGGTTGATTTTGAAAATTACACATTCAAAAGTAAAAAGACTTAAGAAAGCCTAGGGAACTACAGGATACAATTAAAAGAAATATCCATGTATTTTTGGAGGAGTCCCAGAAGAAAGGGAAAGGGGGGCAGCATTTTATTTAAAAGAGAAGTAGCAGCAGACAACTTCCCAAATGTGATTAGAGATTTGGACACTCAAGTTCATGAAGTTCATAGCTGCAAAAAATCTCAACTCAGAAAGATCTCCAATACATATTATAATAAAACTAACTCTGGAAGAGAAAAAATTAGGGTGCCTGGGTGTCTCAGCTGGTTGACCATCTGCCCTCAGCTCAGGTCATGATTCCAGTGTCCTGGGATCTAGCTAGCTTCCGGTTCCTTGCTCAGCAGGGAGCCTACTTCTCCCTCTCCCTCTGCCTGCTGCTCTGCCTGCTTGTGCTCTCTAATAAAGAAATAAAATCTTTAAAAAAAAATAAAAATAAAAGAGAAAAAAATTCCTCACCTTAGCCCAGAGAGAATGGGATGATCCATTCAATAAATGCTTAAAGAAAAAAACTGCCAAGAGGCCGCTGGGTGGCTCAGTGGGTTAAGCGTCTGCCTTCAGCTCAGGTCATGATCCCAGAGTCCTGGGATCGAGCCCTGCATCAGGGCCCCTGCTCAATGGGGATTTTGCTTCCCCACCTACCCCTCCCCCTGCTTGTCCCTCCTCTCTCTCTCTCTCTGGGACGCCTGGGTGGCTCAGTTGGTTAAGCAGCTGCCTTTGGCTCAGGTCATGATCCCAGTGTCTTGGGATTGAGTCCCACATCGGGCTCCTTGCTCAGCAGGGAGTCTGCTTCTCCCTCTGCCTCTTCCTGCCACTCTGTCTGCCTGTGCTCACTCTCTCTCTGACAAATAAATAAATAAATAAAATCTTTAAAAAAAAAAAAAAAACTGCCAAAGAAAGAAAGGAAGAGAGAAAGAAACTAACAACCAAGAATACTTTACCCAGCAAAAATGTCCCTCAGAAATGGAGAAATAAAGACTTTCCCAGAAAAAAAATCTGAGAGAGCTCACCACCAGTATACCTGCCTTGAATACAAAGCTAACAGGAATTCTTCAAAATGAAATGAAATGAAATACTATTTAGTACATGAAAATACAAAACACACTTGGGGCACCTGGCTGGCTCAGTCAGTCAAAGCACTTTCGGCAAGGCTCATGATCTCAGGATCATGGGATCAGACCTCACTTATTTGCAGTCAGCTTGTCTCTCTCCCTGTCCCTGGCCCCCACCCACACACTCTCCCAAATAAACAAAATTTCTTAAAATATATGTAAAACACACTTATAAAAATAAGAGTATGGTCAAATTTGAAATAATCTAATACTATAATATGGTGGTATGTCAATCACTTAACTCTAGCAAAAGCCTTAGAGAACAAAATTATTTAAAATAACAATGGCTAAAATTTGCTAATGGATCCAGGATATAAAAAGATATAAATGGGAGCAGTGGGTAGTTCAGTTCAGCATCTGCCTTTGGCTCAGGTCATGATCTCAGGGTCCAGGGATCCAGCCCCACATTGGGCTTCCTGCTCAGTGGGAGTCTGCTTCTCCCTCTCCCTCTGTCCCTCACCCCCCTTATGCTCTCTCTCACTCAAATAAACAAAATCTTAAAAAAATAAAAAAAAAAAAAAGATAAATGGTAGCATCAAAAATGAAACTGGGGGATGGCACTAAAAGGGCAGAGGTTTGGGTTTTTTGTTTGTTTTTTAAGATTTTATTTATTTGACAGAGAGAGACAGAGAGGGAATATAAGTGGGGGAGTTGGAGAGGGAGAAGCAGGCTTCCTGCTGAGCAGGGAGCCTGACATGTGGATTGATTCTAGGACCCTGGAATCATGATCTGAGCCAAAGGCAGACGCTTAACAACTGAGCCACCCAGGAGCCCCATGGAAGAGGTTTTATATGCAGTTGAAATAAAGTTATTAACTTAACACAGACTATTATTTGTAAAATGTTTCATGTAAGTCTCAAGTACCTAAATACATATTAAGCAAATACTAGATTTAAATAAAGAAATAAAAACATTACAGTAAGAGCATGGGACCTGTATATTCCATTTTCAGCAATGGATAGATCAGACAGAAAATCAATAGAGAAACACTGGACTTGAATAAGAATAAATGGACCAGCCATACACAGAACATTCCATTTCACAGCAGAACAGACATTCTCTTCAAGTACACAGAGAACATTTTCCAGGACAGATTACACATTAGGTCACAAAACAAGTCTTAGCAAATTTAAAAAGACTGAAATCATACTAAGTACCTTTTTCAACTGTAAAACAGAAATCAGTAAGAGGAGGAAAGATAGAAAATTCACAAACATGTGGATATAGACAACACACTTCTGAACAACCAATGAGTCAAAGAAATCATCAAAGGAGAAATCAAAAGACATCTTTAGACAGAGGACCTGGGTGGCTCAGTCAGTTAAGCATCCAATTCTGATCTCTGGGTTGTGAGTTCAAGTCCCATGTTGGGCTCCATGATATACTAGGCATGGAGCCTCCTTAAAAAAATCTTGAGGAGCACCTGGGTGGCTCAGCGGGTTAAAGCCTCCGCCTTCCGCTCTGGTCATGATCCCAGGGTCCTGGGATCAAGCCCCACATTGGGCTCTCTGCTCAGCAGGGAGCCTGCTTCCCCCACCCACCCCGCCCACCACCGCCTACTTATGATCTCTGTCTGGCAAATAAATAATCTTTAAAAAAAAAAAAAAGAAAGAAAAGAAAAGAAAGAAATCTTGAGACAAGCTCCTCTTTCCCTAAGCGGCCTGAGGTTACCTCTGAAAATGGTTCACTATTCGCTTGACCCAGAAAACCCTACGAAATCATGCAAATCAAGAGGTTCAAATCTTCATGTTCACTTTAAGAACACACGTGAAACAGCCCAGGACATCAAAGGTATGCATATCTGAAAGCCACCACGTAGCTAAAAGATGTCACCCTGCAGAAGAAATGTGTACCATTCTGTTGCTATAGTGGTAGAGTTGGTAGGTGTGCCGAGGCCAAACAGTGGGGTTGGACAGAGTCAGTGGCCCAAGAAGAGTGCTGAATTTTTCCTGCACATGCTTAAAAATGCAGAGAGTGATGCTGAACTTAAGGCTTTAGATGTCGATTCTCTGGTCATTGAGCACATCCAGGTGAACAAAGCACCCAAGATGTGGCGTAGAACTTACAGGGCTCATGGTCAGATCAACCTGTACATGAGCTCTCTTTGCCACATTGAGATGATTCTTACTGAAAAAGAGCTGACTGTTCCTAAAACAGAAGAGGCTACACAGAAAAAAAAGATATTCCAGAAGAAACTGAAGAAACAAAAACTTATCGCTCTGAAGTAAATTCTGCACAGAATAAATGCAAATAAAAAGAGAAAAAAAAATCATGAGACAAACAAAAATGGAAATACAACATACCAAAGATGACAGAATGAAGCAAAAGAAGTACTAAGAGGAAAACCGACAGTGATAGATGCTACATTAAGAAAAATAGGGGTGCCTGGGTGGTACAGTTGGTTAAGCATCTGACTCTTGGTTTCACCTCAGGTCCTGATCACAGGGTTGGAAGATCCAGCCCGTGAAGGATTGCATTGAATCTACACAGGGCTCCACACTTAGCAGGGTGAATACTTGAAGATTCTCTCCCTCTACCCCTCCCTCCCTCCCTTTCTCTCTCTCTCTCAGATAAATAAATCTTAAAAAAAGAAAAAAAAAAAAATAGGAGCACCTGGGTGGCTCAGTCAGTTAAGCATCTGCCTTTGGTTCAGGTCATGACCCCAGGGTCCTGGGATCCAGTCCAACATTCCCTGCTCAGCAGGAAGCCTGCTTCTCTCACACCCTCTAACTCTGCATGGCACTCCCCCTGCTTGTGCCCGCCCCCCCTACCCCGCCAAATAAAATCTATTTTTAAAAAAATGAAGAAATAGAGAAAACATCCCACTTACAATAGCATCAACAACCATAAAATTCGTAGGAATAAATTTAACTAACAAAGTGAAAGATCTGTACACTGAAAACAGTAAGACAGTGATGAAGGAAACTGAAGACAGAAATGAATTGTTTCACGAATCAGAATACTGTTATAATGTCTACCTAAAGCCATGTGTAGATTCAATGCAATCCCTCAAAACTCTAAAAGATTTTTTTTACAAAAATAAAAATTCTGAAATTCAAATAAAACCACAATCATCAGAACAAAGCTGGCAGCATCACACTTCCTGATTTCAAACTATATTACAGGGATGCCTAGGTGGCTCAGTCAGTTAAGCATCTGCCTTCAATTGCGGTCATGATCCCAGGGTCCTAGAATCAAGTTCCACATCCAGCTCCTCACTAAGAGGGGAGCCTGCTTCTCCCTCTGCCTACCACTCCCCTACTTGTGCTCCCTCTCTCAATCTCTGACAAATAAATAAAATCTTTAAGGAAATAATTTTTTTTAAAAACCCACTATAGGGACGCCTGGGTGGCTCACTTGGTTAAGCGGCTGCCTTCGGCTCAGGTCGTGATCCCAGCGTCCTGAGATGGAGTCCCACATCGGGCTCCTTGCTCGGCAGGGAGCCTGCTTCTCCCTCTGCCTCTGCCTGCCACTCTGTCTGCCTGTGCGCGCGCTCTCTCTCTCTCTGACAAATAAATAAATAAAATCTTAAAAAAAAACAACACTATATTACAAAGCTGTAATAATCACAACAGTATGGTGCTGGCATAAAAATAGACACACAGTCCAAAGGAACAAAGTGGAAAGGCCAGAAACAAGCCCATGTATATATGGTCAACTAATATTTGACAAGAGAGCCAAGAATACTCAATACATGATGCTGGGAAAACTAGATATTCACAGGCAAAAGAATAAAACTAGACCTTTATCTTACACACACAAAAACTAACTCCAAATGGATTAAAGATCTGACTAAGACCTAAAATCAAGAAATTAGGGAAAACCTCCTTGACATTGGTCTTGGCAATGATTTTTTTGGATATGACACCAAAAGCAAAAGCAACGGAAGTAAAAATAGACATGTAGGACTACATCAAACTAAGCACATCTGCACAGCAAAAATAACAACCTAAAGAATGGGAGAAAATATCTGCAAATCATCTTTATATAGGATTAATATCCAAAATATATAAGGAACTCATACAACTCAACAACAAAATAATTAAATAACCCAGTTTAAGAAAAATGGGTAAAGGATCTCAACAAACATCCTTCCAAACACCTACATATTGCCAACAGGTAAGTGAAAGATGCACTAATCAGGGAAATGCAAATCAAAACTGAAATAAGCTATCACCTTACATTTGTTAAACAGCCATGAGGATAGCTGGTCGGAATCCTTTTTGTGCGGACGGAAATGTAAACTGGTCCGGCCATGAAGTAAAACAGTAAGAAAGTACCTCAAAAAATGCAAAAATAGGACTACCATATATGATCCAGCAGTCCCACTTATAATTCGAAGGAAATTTAATCATTTTCTCAGAGAGATATGTGCACCCCTATGTTCAATGCAGTATTCACAACAGCCAAGAAATGGAAGCAACCTAAGCATCCTCTGATGAACGAACAAGGAAGAGGTGGTATAAATATAATGTATTATTCAGTCATACAAAAGAAGAAAATCCTGTCACTTGGCACACCAAGGATGGACCCTGAAGGCATTATGCTAAGTGAAATAAGACAGAAAAAGAAATACTGTCTGATCTCACTTATTATGTGGAATCTAAACAAGCAGAACTCAGAAAAAGAGGGTAGACTAGCAGTTGCCAAGGGCCAGAGGGAGGGAGAAATGGCAAGACAACCGTCAACCGTCAAAGGGTCCAAACTTCTAAGATGAGTAAGTTCTTGTATTCTATTTTACAGCATGGTGGCAGAATGAGGACCATGATTAAGAATGGGGCACCCAGCTGGCTCAGAAGGGCATGCAACTCTTGATCTCTGGGTCTTAAGTTCCAGCCCCACATTAGGTGCAGAGATTACTAAAAAAAAATACAATACTGTATTAATACATATATATGTGTGTGTGTGTGTGTGTGTATGCAAGTTATTACTAACAGGAAATCTCAAATGTTCTCGCCACTAGAGCAAAAAAATAAATAATCATGTGAGGTGATGGATATTTTAACCTTATGATAATCATTTTGCAATATATGCATATTATCATGCCATACACTTTAAACTTATACAATGTTATAGGTCAATTATACCTCAATAAAGTTGGAGAGAGAAAAGCACATCAGCAGTGACAAGGATGGTGGTTGGTAGAAATATTCAATTGTGGTGGTGCTTACATTTATCAAAATGAATGAAACCATATATCTAAAATTGATACAATAATGCTGTATAAAAATTATATATCAATAAAGTATATCCGGGGCACCTGGGAGGCTCAGTTGGTTAAGCAACTGCCTTAGGCTCCAGGTCATGATCCCAGGGTCCTGGGATCGAGCCCCTCATGGGGCTCCCGGCTGAGTGGGGAACCTGCTTCTCCCTCTTCCTCTGCGGCTCTGCCTGCTTGTGCTCTCTTGCTCTGTCAAATAAATAAATAAATAAATAAATAAATAAATATCTTAAAAAAAAATAAAAAAGGAAAAGGAAAACCCATCCATAAAGAAAAGTCAGAAGTTCTTTTAAAAAAAAAAAATCACTGGGGGGGGCGCCTGGGTGGCTCAGCAGGTTAAAGCCTCTGCCTTCAGCTCAGGTCATGATCCCGGGGTCCTAGGATTGAGCCCCGCATGGGGCTCTCTGCTCAGCGGGAAACTTGCCTCCCATTCTCTGCCTGCCTCTCTGCCTACTTGTGATCTCTGTCAAATAAATAAAATCTTTAAATCAAATAAAATAAAAATCACCAACTACTACAGACCTCATCTGCATTCTGATTCTAATTTTTTTTTTTTTTAAAGATTTACTTATTTTAGGGGCACCTGGGTGGCTCAGTGGTTGGGCGTCTGCCTTTGGCTCAGGTCATGATCACAGGGTCCTCGGATCGAGTCCCACATCCCTGCTCTGCAGGGAGCCTTCTTCACCCTCTCCCCGGCTTGTGGTTCCCTCTGTAGCTGTCTCTCTCTGTCAAATAAATAAATAAAATCTTTAAAAAAAAATTATTTATTTTAGAGAGCACCAATGGGAGAGGCAGAGTAAGAAAGAATCTCAAGCAGACTCCACACTGAGCAGAGACCAACTCAGGGCTCAATCTCACAACCATGAAATCACAACCTGAGCCAAAACCAAGAGTGAGATGCTTAACCAACTGTGCCACCCCAGATCTCCTCTAATCAGCGGGAGGCCTGCTTCTTCCTCTCTCACTCCCCGTTTGTCTTCACTTTCCCCCTATGTCTCTTATCAAATACATAAATAAAATCTTTTTTTTTAAGATTTTATTTACCCATTTGATAGAGAGATCACAAGCAGGCAGAGAGAGAGGGAAGCAGGCTCTCCGCTGAGCAGAGAGCCCAATGCAGGGCTCGATCCCAGGACCCTGAGATCACAACCTGAGCCAAAGGCAGAGACAACCCACTGAGCCAACCAGGTGCCCCCATTAATAAAATCTTAAAAAAAAAAAAGTATTCTTGAGCAGCCTGATTGGCTCAGTTGGTAGAGCATGCAACTCTTGATATCAGGGTCATGAGTCTGAGCCTCATGTTGAGGGCAGAATTTACTTTAAAAGAAAAAAAAAAAGAATTCTTAATTTTTTAACTTTGACAATGATATTGTGGTTATTTATTTTTTAAATATTTGTCTTTTAGAGAACTGTACTGAAATATATACAAGTAACATGTAATACCAGATTTGCTTCAAAGTCATCCAATGGGTAGAAAAGGAAATGGGCTGGCGTACAAAGAAAACAAAATTGTCCATGAGTTGCTTAAGTGTTGACTGGGCAATGGTTACATAAAATCATTGTCACCTTCCTTCTCCACTTCTACAGGTGATTCTACGTAGTTTAAATTTCTACAGGAAAGTAGAAAAAATAGCCAAGCATACCAAAAAAACAAGAACAAAAACCACATAGTCAAAAACAGAAGAAGGGCGCCTGGGTGGCTCAGTTGATTAAGTGTCTGCCTTTGAGTGAGGGCACGATCCCAGTGTCCTAGGATCAAGTCCCACATCAGGTTCCCTGCTCAGCAGGGAGTCTGCTTCTCCCTCTACCCCTCTCCCCTGTTCTCCCTTTCTGTCTCTCTCAAAAATTAATAAAATCTTAAGAAAAAAAGAACAGTGGGAAAGAATAAGACGGAAAATCAGACAGTAGAGTCATGAGAACTGAACTTTATAAGAGAAATATTCAAGGTATCAGGTGATAAGGAATTTCAGCAAATTCTGAAAACTATTAAAAAAGAAACCAAAAGCTTAAAACTAAAATATATAGTAACTAAAATTAAGACATCAATAGATGGCTTTAATATTAGATTATATGCAGTTTGGGTTTTTAAGATTTTATTTATTTACTTGTCAGGCGAACGTGATGACCACTACACTACGGAAACCCAGATTTTATTTATTTACTTGACAGAGACAGCGAGAGAGTGAATACTAGCGGGGGAGAGGGAGAAGCAGGCTTCTGAAGAGATCAAGAGAAACAAGGAAGATGAAAAAGCATAGCCATTTATGTAAATGGAATCCCAAAAGGTAATGAAAGCATGAGGCAGGGGCTATATCTGAAGAGAAAATGGCTTCCAATACTAATTTTTTAAAAACTCAAACCAGAATAAAGAATGAATCCCAAGCAAATACAAAAACAGATACAGACATATTGAGTAAAATTGCTGAAATCCTAAGACCAAAGACAAAAAGAAAAATCTTAAAAATCAGACAAATGGGGGGAAAAAAAACACCTTCAAAGAAGCAAAACTGAGGGCTGACTTTGCAGAAGAAACAATTTAAACGGGGGAGGGGGGATGAATGACTTAATGAAAGAAGCAATGGTAACTACCAATCTGTAATTCAATATTCCATTTCAGTGTGTGCTTGTATGAAAATGCAAGCATTTCTCTTCATTTTATTTTTTTAAGATTTATTTATTTATTTGACAGAGAGAGGTACAGCAAGAGAGGGAACACAAGCAAGGGGAGTGAGAGAGGGAGAAACAGGGCTCCCGCTGAGCACAGGGAGACCGATGCAGGGCTCGATTCCAGACCCCTGGGATCATGACCTAAGCTGAAGGCAGACACTTAATGACTGAGCCACCCAGGCGCCCCATTCCTCTTCATTTTAGATGACAAGAAAATACTGGCAAAAATCATCAAAAACAGGGCGCCTGGGGGGCTCAGTGGGTTAAGCCATTGCCTTCGGCTTAGGTCATGATCTCAGGGTCCTGGGATCGAGTCCTGCATCGGGCTCTCTGCTGGAGCCTGCTTCCCTCTCTCTCTCTCTGCCTGCCTCTCTGTCTACTGTGATCTCTCTCTGTCAAATAAATAAATAAAATCTTTAAAAAAAAATCATCAAAAACAGAACCACACCAAAAGAAATGCTAAAGGAAAAATGATCCCAGACAAAAGTCCAAAGATGAAATAAAGAATGCAGAGCAGCAATAAGTATAAATCTGAGTATTAACTTTATAAATTAAATAAGGTCTTAATTTTCAAAATCTAAGTCATTAAAACACAGTACAACAGCAGTATAAAAAATAGAGGAGTGGAATAAGTGAAATTAAAAGTATTTTATGGCCTTGCTACTCAAAGGGGTTCCAAGGACCAACAGCATCAACATCATCTGGAAGTTTGTTAGAATGAAGAATTTCAGGCAAAATTCCAGACCGTTAGAGTTGGAACCTGAATTTTAAAGAACATCTTCAGGTGATTCATATGTACATTAAATTTCCAGAGGCACTAAAGTCTGGAAAGTACTAGAAATACTAAAACAGATTGTAGTGTGAGAAATTCATATAATTAAGAAAGGTTCTGGGAAAGAAGCGAACATGATAAATAGAACAAGATGAAGGATTCAGTTTCAGTTCTGTTGAAATCTGAGATAGAAAGATACTTAAATAGAAATGTCTAGCATGGGGCGCCTAGGTGGCTCAGTGGGTTAAGCCTCTGCCTTTGGCTCAGGTCATGATCTCAGGGTCCTGGGATTGAACCCCACATCAGGCTCTCTGCTCGGTGGGGAGCCTGCTTCCCCCCCCCCCCGTCTCTGCAGCTGCTCTGCCTGCTTGTGATCTCTGTCAAATAAATACACTCTTTTAAAAAAAAATGTCTAACATGAAATTAAGAATATTAGACTAATGCTTTGAAAATTGCTCAGGGTTAGAAATATACTCAAAGTTCTCGGGACGCCTGGGTGGCTCAGTTGGTTGGACGACTGCCTTCGGCTCAGGTCATGATCCCGGAGACCTGGCATCGAGTCCCGCATCGGGCTCCCAGCTCCACGGGGAGTCTGCTTCTCCCTCTGACCTTCTCCTCGCTCATGCTCTCTCACTGCCTCTCTCTCAAATAAATAAATAAAATCTTTAAAAAATATATATATATACTCAAAGTTCTCTAAAAGATGATACAATCATGGTAGTATACTGAATCCTTACTTCAACTTCTTTATAAAATACACAGCAAAAGACTAAACCTTGGGTAATGTCCACACTTAAAGGATTAGAATAATACAAACCAGAGTAAAGAAGAAAATTTTAACAGGCACCCCAGCAGTTCTCCAACTTTTTGTTTTTAGCATTCCTTTACATGTTCAGAAACTGAAGACTTCAAAGAGCTTATGTTTATAGTTTATTTCTTTCCATATTTATTGTGTTAGTTTACAAACAATAAACTCAGGGCACCTGGGTGGCTCAGTCACTGAGTGACTGCCTTCGGCTCTGGTGTCCTGGGATCAAGCCCCACCTGGGGCACCCTGCTCCGCTGGGAAGCCTGCTTCTCCCTCTCCCACTCTTCCCGTTTCTGTTCCCTCTCTGTCAAATAAATAAAATCTTCAATTTTTTTTTTATTAACAAATTCATTGCCTGTTTTCTGTTAAAAAAAAAAAATCAGTGGCTTGAGTCACAAGTTTCTAAATTTTTTAAAAATCTCTTTAGGGTTTGGCTTAATAGAAAACAACTGGATTCTCATTAACTGCTTCTGCCTTCTCTCTGTTGCCACATACTCTTTAGTCAAGTGTAGGAGGTCCATCCTTAAAATATATGACTGTAGAAATAGAAGTATTTAAATAGCTTTATCAGATAATTTTGGATAGTCTTCTTTGATAATACACCAAAACTCAGTGACTGTTAATTTCTTAAAGATTAAGTTGCAATACGAAATCTAAAACCATTATCAGTACTGTTACATTAAAATCCATCAATCAATCTCACTCCCTGAATAGAACTTTAGCCCATGAATGTGTTTGTAACATCATGCAATGGTGTTATGGAAAATACTGGATCAGGGGCACCTGGGTGGCTCAGTGGGTTAAAGCCTCTGCCTTCGGCTCAGGTCATGATCCCAGGGTCCTGGGATCGAGCCCCGCATCGGGCTCTCTGCTCGGCAGGGAGCCTGTCTCCCCCTCTCTCTGTGCCTGCCTCTCTGCCTACTTGTAATTTCTGTCAAATAAATAAAATCTTAAAAAAAAAAAAAAAATACTGGATCAGTAAGTTACACAGATCTTCCCAATGTTGACATATTTCATTACAGAATATCAAAAAATTATATCATTAATATTCTCCTCAATCTCATCAAAACTCTACTAGGCAGCTGTCAAACTCACAACGACAGGTACAAGTTTTCCAAAATTCCATTTCTTGAAAGTTCAATTTTATCTCTGGCAACTAACACTGTCTTTTTTGAAATGACATGCTTGCTTCATTCATTCCAGAAAATATCTGCCAAATACCCAAATCTGGATAACCTTTGAGTCATTCTTGCAAATAAAAATTGTGTTGTTTTGGGGCGCCTGGGTGGCTCAGTGGTTAAAGCCTCTGCCTTCGGCTCAGGTCATGATCCCAGGGTCCTGGGATCGAGCCCCACATCGGGTTCTCTGCTCAGCGGGGAGCCTGCTTCCTCCTCTCTTTCTCTGCCTGCGTCTGTGCCTGCTTGTGATCTGTCAAATAAATAAATAAAATCTTAAAAAAAAATTTTATTTCATGAGAAAAGCAGCTTGTTTGGCTTAAAACTCAATCATATCACACTTCCTTAAGACAACCATCTTACACTGCAGTATGTAGAAGAAAAGCTTTATATGTACTTATTTCATCACAGCCTATATGAAGACATGTACACAAGTGTTGAAATTTAATAAAATTAATTATCATGGCTTCATCAAGGACGTCACTTGTCAGACAGCAAGTGCTTGGCAGTGAAGATTACTTAAGTACCACTAATGTGGAAAGCAAAGGCAAAAGAAAAATTGAATTTCCTTACTACTTATAACCCATTGACAACTCCTTGAAACAGGAGAGTAGCATTCCTTTCCTCTAGGAACTCAGCTGCTTCCACGTTAACACTTTGCTAGGGGCAAAAGGCAATCTTAGCTTAACATTATCCCAATACCTCACCCTCTCCCTCACCCCCAATCCTGTAAGTCTTTAACATACAAAAATTCCTTTGGAAACTTCCTTTCTCTCTACCCCGTAAGATATAGGTCGACAATCATCCCCCAAGCACCCACCGAGATACACCTGCAGGGTCTCATGACTAAGGTTTCATTGGACAGTAATAAATGACCTTTTCCTGGGGAGCCTGGGTGGCTCAGTCATTAAGCGACTGCCTTTGGTTCAGGTCATGATCCCAGGGTCCTGGGATTGAGCGCCACATTCGGCTCTCTGCTCCGCAGGAAGCCTGCTTCTCCCTCTCTCACTCCCCATGCTTGTGTTCTCTTCCGCTCACTTTCTCTGTCAAATAAGTAAAATCTTTTTAAAAAATAAATAAAAAATAAAGTGACCTTTTCCTAACAATAGCTAGCCCCCTCAAGGTCCTGGAAACCTTGATTCCAAAATTCCTTAGAGACTTAACACTATCCCTAACCCCCTCAGAACTTGAAAGCATATAATCAGTCACTCCTCGTGACCCCAGGACAGCTCTTTCTGCCCATGGGTCCTGTCTTCATGCTTTAATAAAACAACCTTTTTGCACCAAAGACATCTCAAGAATTCTTTCTTGGCCATCAGCTCCTGACTCCAACCATTTCTACATCACCATAGCCCTTATTTCCTGCAATGTGGCTATCAGTGAAAGTATCAACCAAAAGGCAAGTAATGTCTTACCTCTCAGACCCCACCTTTAAACCCTCCCTGAGACCCTTAAGGATCCCAAGATCATACTCTTGAGAACCACTGATGGAGCCAAATGAAAGTAAAGTTTTAATAAAAGAGTATATGAAATAAAAGACATCCTGACTGAAAAGAAGCAAGTAGAGGCACCTGGGTGGCTCAATGGGTTAAAGCCTCTGCCTTCAGCTCAGGTCATGATCCCAGGGTCCTGGGATCGAGCCCCTCATCAGGCTCCCTGCTCAACGGTGAGCCTGCATCCCCCTCTCTCTCTCTGCTGGCCTCTCTACTTGTGATCTTTGTCAAATAAATAAATAAAATCTTTAAAAAAAAAAAAAGAAAGAAAGAAAAGCAAGTAAAACAGATTTGAGAGTTAATTACATGGAGAAATAAATCCATGTATCTGTGGTCCATGATTTTCAGCAAAGGTGCCAAGACCAGTCAGTAGAGAATATCTTTTCTACGACGGCTGTTACAACAACTGGACAGCCTCGTGCAAAAGAATGAGACTGAACCTTACCTCACACTATGTACAAAAAATCTGACTCAAAGGCCTAAATTTAAGAACCAAAACTATAAAACTCTAAGAAAACAGGGTAAGGCCTTGTAATTTTGGATTTAGCAATGGATTCTGGCAATCAACAGAACACCAAAGTACAAGCAACAGAAGAGATAGATAAATTGAACATTATTAAACATTTTTGTACAAGGACATCTGGTGGCTCAGTCTGGCTAAACGTCTGCCTTCCGCTCAGGTCATGATCTCAGGATCCTGGGATCGAGTCCCTCATCAGGCTCCCTGCTTAACAGGGAGCCTGCTTCTCCCTCTCTACTCCTACTCCCCCTCCTTGTGCTATCTCTCTGTGAAATAAATAAAATCCATTGGGGGGGGGGGGGCTTTTGTGTTTCATGGGCACCTGGGTGGCACAGTTAGTTGAGCAACTGACCCTTGATTTCGGCTCAGGTCCTGACCTCAGGGTCACCCAATGTCAGGCTCCACACTCAGTGGGGAGTCTGCCCAAGATTCTTTTCCCCCTCTTCCTCTGCCCTTCCCCCATCTGCCCTCTCTCTCAAATAAATAAATCTTAACAACAACAACAAAAAGGTGCTTCCAAAGACACTACTGAGAAACTTGAAGATAATTCACAACATGGGTGAAAATATTTGCAAATTCTATCTAATAAGGGACTTCTGTCTAGAATATATAAAACACTCATACAAATAATAAAAAGACAAATAACAATTAAAAAGTAAGCGAAGGATCTGAAGGGTCATTTCCCCAAAAGAAATAAAACTACAATGAGATAGCACTTTAACCCAGTAGGACGGCTAGAATACTCAAAATAACCAAGTGTTTGCCTCTGTATTCCCATCCATTAAAAAAAAAAAAAAATCACCAAAGGAACAAATATTGATTTGAAAACAAACCAGTACTGGTGAAGATGTGGAGAAACTAGAACCTTTACACTGCTGAGGGGAATATAAAATGGTGCAGCACTATGGACAACAATCTGGCAGTTTTTGATAAAGTTAAATGCAGTGATTAGCTGACCTAATGATACCACTCCCCGATACAGACCTGAGAGAAATGAAAACGTAAGTCGACAGAAAAACTTTTTTTAAAGATTTTATTTATTTGACAGACAGAGATTACAAGCAGACAGAGAGGCAGGCAGAGAGAGGGGGAAGCAGGCTCCCTGCGAAGCAGGGAGCCCGATTTGGGGCTCGATCCCAGGACCCCGGGATCATGACCTGAGCTGAAGGCAGAGGCTTTAACCCACTGAGCCACCCAGGCTCCCCCAACAGAAAAACTTTTTACACAAACGTTCACAGAAGCATTATTCACAATATCAAAAAGAACCTAAATATTGATCAACTGATGAATGGCAAAACAAAATATGTTATAACCATACAAGGAAATAGTATTCAGCCATAAAAAGAATGAAGTACTGATTCATGCTCCAGCATGCATGAATCTTAAAAATGTGCTAAGTGATGGGCGCCTGGATGGCTCAGTGGTTTAAAGCCTCTGCCTTCAGCTCAGGTCATGATCCTGGGGTCCTGGGATTGAGCCCCACATCGGGCTCTCTGCTCGGCAGGGAGTCTGCTTCCCCATCTCTGCCTACTTGTGATCTCTGTTAAATAAAACAATAAAATCTTTTTTAAAAAAATGTGCTAAGTGAAAGAAATCGGTCACAAAAGACAATATAATTCCATTTTATGAAATGTTCAAAATAGGCAAATACATAGAAAAAACAGACTGTTGCTTAAGAGTGGGAGGATGAAGGATTCTGAATGACAGTTGAAGGGTATGGAGATTCTTTTTGAGGTAATGAAAGTATTCTAAAATTGACTGTGATGATGGTTGCATAATTCTGTGAATACAGTGAATAAATATGTACAGTTGGGGCACCTGGGTGGCTCAGTCAGTTAAATGGCCGACCCTTAATTTCCACTCAGGTCATGATCTCAGGGTCATGAGATCTAGCCCTGCAACAAGCACCATGCTCAGTGGGGGAATCTGCTGGAGATTCTCTCTCTCCCTCTGCCCCCTCCACCTCACCCCCTGACCCCATTCACCCACGCTCTTGCTCTCATGCTCTCTCTAAAATAAATAAACCTTTAAAAATAAATTAAAAAACAAAAGTGGCATTTCAAATCACTGGGAAAAAGATGCGAAGACCAATGAGTAACAGTTTGGAAAAGCTAATGTTAGATCCCACTTCGTAACTTAGACCAAAATAAATTCTAGACATTAAAAATTTAATAAATCCATTAAAGCTAGAAAAAATTTAATCAAATATCTGATCTCAGAGTGAGAAAATCCTTTCTAAATAACAGACCATTCACTACTGTAATTCAGGAACCAATTATGTCCATACAAATAACACAATAACCCTCAATATCCAAAGTCTAGCAGAAACCAAATAGTTTGAGACAGCAACTGTATCCTTTTTTCCCCTACTATATGCAATTTTTTTTTTTTTTTTTTACTATTTATTTGTTTTATAGAGCAATAGACAGCAGAATGGCAGGCTGAGGGAGAGAGAGAAGCAGGCTCTCCACTGAGCAGGGAGCCTGATGTGAGACTTGATCCTAAGACCCTGGGATCATGACCTCAGCTGAAGGCCAATGCTTACTAACTGAGCCACCAAGGTGCCCCTGGATTTTTTTTAAATAGAACATCTAATGCAAATAAGCAAACAATCTCAAATACCACTGATGGAGTGTATATTAGTACAACCTTTCTAGATTTTTAGCAATCAGAAGCCTTAACATTTTTTACCCTTAGACCAAGAACATGATCCAAATTTCTATACCCAAGGACATTTTCATTGCTTTTTGGTTCTGTGGGGAGGGGGATTAAGAGGAAAACACTAAGTATGTATTATATTCAAAGACTACAAGTAGGATGCCATTAAATTTCGTTTGTAGACATAAGGATATGAGAAAATGCCCATTTAAAAAAAGCAAACAGCATATATGAACTCATTTTTATATATTCATAGAAAATTACCTGGAATGATCTACATACCAGAATTTTAACAAAGTAATTATGTTTTTTTTTATTGATGTGTGTCAGCATCTTTTTTAAAACTTCCTACGATGATCATATATATCACAACCGTAAGCACCAAGTAAGTGAAACAGGGAATGTGAAAATTATAGAAATTTCTATAGATATTATAGAAAAACAGGAGCCACTGGTGACGTGTAACAATACAGTTTTTAGGCAAAAGCAGAAGCCAAATTTCAGAAGCTTCAGGAGAACGTTAAGACACTGGAGGAAAAGAGACAGCTTAAGAGTAAGGTCCTTGAGGAATACAAGAAAATAAACCAGAGACAATTCTTTGTGAAGTTTCAAGAAAATAATACTATGTTTACCATTCTATGAAATTTTACTGAAATGACCATTTTTCCAAATCTAATCAGTAAGAAAAAAGTTGCTCAGAGATCGACTAAAATTTTATCAAATTTCCATGAAGCTTTCTCCAATCTTACCTAAACCTAAACTCCTCCCACTGCACTTCAGCTATTTTATGTTCTTATGGAATTTACCATTTTCCCTCTCCCTCCCTCCCTCTCTCTCACACACACACAGTTTATCTTACATTGGCACTTTGTTAAGTGTTTATATGTATTGTATTATCTTACTACCTTAATTACACTTGATAGAGATTTTGTGAGGATTAAGTATCATCTCATTTCCAAATAAGGAAGAAGGAATTAAGAGGTTAATAAGGAACTTAACCAAAGCCAGAGATCTAATAAATGACAGGAATAGCATTTTAATTCAGGTCTATCAGATTCCAAACACCAGTCTCTCAACTACCATTCTACTGCCTTATCTTTACTGGACTCCAACCTTCCTTAAGAGGAGACATACATCTAAATGTATTTCTGTATCTATCAGTGCCCACCAAAATGCTTTACGCATGTTAAACGTTAATGTATTTTTCATACATTGAATATTTAAATAAAGAGTGAAGATAAAAAAGAAAAGTGAAGGTAAGACACATAAAATAATGTATTTAGTAAATAGAACATTAAGAAATAGTTTTCAAGGGGCGCCTGGGTGGCTCAGTGGGTTAAAGCCTCTGCCTTTGGCTCAGGTCATGATCCCAGAGTCCTGGGATCGAGCCCCACATTGGGCTCTCTGCTCAGCAGGGCGCCTGCTTCCCCCCCTCTCTCTGCCTGTCTCTCTGCCTATCATCTCTGTCAAATAAATAAATATAATCTTAAAAAAAATAGTTAAAAAAAAAAAAAAGGTTTTCAACTTTCCAATTTGGGCCCACCAGAAAGGTTCCCATAAAGAGCGGAGAGGAGGGCGATTCTGCCATCAACAAGATAGTGACTGTGTAGAACACACCATCAACATTCACAAGTGCATCCACGGCATGGGCTTCAACAAGTCTAACTGCTGGGTACTCAAAGCAATCCAGAAGTTTGCCATGAACTTGAGAACTTTAGATGTGCACAGACACCAGGATCAACAAAGCTTTCCAAGCCAAAGTAATAAGGAATGTCCCATACCACATCCATGTACAAATGTCCAAAAAACATGAAAATTCACCAAACTAACTCTATACACTGGTTACCTATGTACCTGTCATCACTTTCAGAAATTACAGACAGTCAATGTGGATGAGAACCAATCCCTGATTTCAAATTATAAAACCACAAAAAAAAGTATTAAGTTTTCACTATAACATAATGTACTAGATATCCACGTGTTTGCTGCCCAGAAACAATCTCACCTTCTTCATGGTCACAACATGCCAAATTTCTTTGTGGGAAATATTTTTTTTTTAGGTCTGAGGTTTAGGTGGGATCAGCTTTGGGAACTGGGTTATGATTAGTTTAAGGCAACCGAAGTCCCATGACATGTAAGCCAATGATATATGAAATGCCGTTTGCCATGAAGGTTTTGGAAAAAGCTTCCCTGTTCTTTATACAGATTTTCAAAGAGATTCTCTTTTCCTCTGTGTAGTACAAACATGATTTACAAACAGTGTGGTATAAAGATGGTGAAGTAGCTATTTCTGCTACCATGAGAACGGCCAAACTGAGGTCAAACCAAGGAAGTAGAGAGAACAAGCCAAAAAGGAATGAAGCCTTGATAACGTTCTGAATTCACCGATTAAGAGTAGACCACACCCAAAGTCAGCACAAACCTCAACTGCTTAGTGGGGCGCCTGGGTAGCTCAATGGGTTAAAGCCTCTGCCTTCCACTCAGGTCATGGTTGCAGGGTCCTGGGATTGAGCCCCACATCAGGCTCTCTGCTCAGCAGGGAGCCTGCTTCCCCCTCTCTGCCTGCTTGTGATCTGTCAAATAAATAAAATCTTAAAAAAAAAAAAGGGAGGGGGGCGCCTGGGTGGCTCAGTGGGTTAAAGCCTCGGTCTTCGGCTCAGGTCATAATCCCGGAGTCCTGGGATCGAGTCCTACATCGGGCTCTTTGCTCAGCGGGGAGCCTGCTTCCTCCTCTCTCTCTCTCTCTCTCTCTCTCTGCCTGCCTCTCTGCCTACTTGTGATCTGTCAAATAATAAATAAAATCTTAAAAAAAAAAAAAAACCTCAACTGCTTAGTTATAACTTAGGGGGTAAAATCCCTTTTCCACCAAAGGAGCTGTTTTTTTCCTTCTGGTCCTTGCAACAGAGTCCTACCTGGTTCAAAAAGTAATTCCCAATCTCCCATTTTTAACACATGGGTGTAAATATCAAGGGATATTCAGAAATTAAAACACACACACACACCTTGACAAAATTGGTGTTTTTTTCTTTTTTTTTTTTTTAATCAGTGGAGTACCCTTTTATGAGTAGAAGTGGTAAGCAGAATGTCACAAAAGGATTGACAGTATATAAATATCCAAGTAGATTCAGAAAGCAGGAAAAACCACCACATCCAGCCTACCCTTGTCTTCTGTTCCATTACCCACCTACAGTAATCTTAAGATTTTTCACACATTTTAACCAATAAGTACTGATCCTAGTATTACTGTACATGCACTATGAAACTTAGTTAATATGACAGATGACTGCAACCACAGAATTTATAGTCTTATAAAATGAAAAGACATAAAACAAGTAAATAAAAAGTAAATACCTAACTCTAAACTGTGGTAAGTGCTACGAAGGATAAGAATCAGAACTACTTCAGGGGTATGTGGCTGGCTCAGTCAGAGGAGCGTGCGACTTGATCGTGGGCTCATGAGTTTTAGCCCCGCGCTGGGTGTGCATACACTTAAATAAAAATTTAAAAAAAAAAAAAAAAAAAAAAGAACCAGAAATACTTTAGAATGGATGTTCAAGAAAGGCCTCCTTGAGAAAGTTACATTTAGGTTGAGACTTGAAGGCATAGTAAGGTGATAAATTCCAGGCATACATAAAGGCTCATCATTGCAGCAAATAACATCTGTGAGAGAAGCAAAGCAAGGAAATGAGGTTAGCAGTGGCTACATCACAAATTGTGGTAAACCATTCCACTCCCCTCATTCCCAACAACTATTCCAAGCAGTTAAAGGCCCAATTCAATCTTCCACCTTCCTTGAAATCTTGCCTAATCCACTTAAACCAGAATTAACCTCTCCATAGTTCCTTTGTCAGTTTTTCATGAATTTTCCAACACCCATAGTGAAGCTTCTCCAAAAAAAAAAAAAAAAAAATTGCAAATTGCAAGCAAGCTTACTGGTGAAAGGTACACGGAGTAGAAATAAGAACTAAATTCTAATCCTAACTTGGCTACTTAACAGCTACATAGCCTTGGCTAAATAATTCCATTTCTGAGTTTTCTGAAGTTCAATGAACATATGTGAAATTACACAATGTTCAAATACCTTCAGAAGTAATTATCATCAGTGTGTTATATACAATTCAACACAGTATTCTAACTGCACAAGCACTGAAATACCACCCCCCATAATATGCACACATTACATGTAATACTTGAAGAGTTTCAAGGCTGTGTTGCGTTTGAGCATGTAATATCATTAATGGTTTTCAAGCTTTTTTAAAAAGATTTTATTTGTTCACTTGAGAAAGAGAAAGAGAAAGAACAAACAAGGAAGAGACTGAGGGAGAGGGAGAAGCAGACTCCCTGCTGACCAGGGAACCCAATGCAGGACTTGATCCCAGGATCAGAAGATCATGACCTGAGCCCACGGCAGATGCTTAACCATCTGAGCCACCCAGGCACAAGCAGCTCACCCTATTCTCCCCAAAAGAAACCTTACACAGAACTCCAATCTATAAAACAGATCAAAATGAGCTTTTCATTTTAAAAAAAGGGAAGAGGTTCTGAAGTCCCCTTCACTCCCTTCAAATAGGGACAATTCCATTCCAAGGAACAGTTTTTAAACCAGAGATCATTACTGAAAATCCTAAAGAGGAAAGAATTAAGGACAAGACCCTGTGGCTTGCCACCAGTCAAGTCCCTCTAGAAAAATACATTTCATCTTCTCCACCAGGATGACATCAGATTCGATCACATTGATGTAATCAAAAAGGTCATACCTAGAGGCGCCTGGGTGGCTCAGTGGGTTAAATAAAGCCTCTGCCTTTGGCTCAGGTCCTGATCCTGGGATCAGCCCGCATTGGCTCTCTGCTCAGCAGGGAGGCTGCTTCCCTTCCTCTCTCTGCCTGCCTCTCTGCCTACCTGTGATCTCTGTCAAATAAATAAATAAATAAAATCTTTAAAAAAAAAAAAAAGGTCATATCTATAGTAGTATTTCCATGTTTTATCATACTGGTTTCTAAAGCAAAGGAAAAAAATGACATTTGTATAAGTTACTTAGCGCCATGCCAATTTTTTTATCAGCATTTCACTAAGTGACTGTACAGTAGTAAAAAGTTTCTCTTCTATGTCCCAAAATAAGGGGGGGGGGGGAATAACCTAAGACAATACTTGGCAATTTCTGCTCCCCAGGAAACTTAGCTAAAGCTTCACAATCACACGCAACCATGACTCCATCACCTTCACTGGATACAATATGCTCAGACCTTGAGATTTTAACTCTTAACACCACTAACAAAACTCTCATTATTCCTCACAAATCTTGAGTTTAGATTCTGTCTTAATATATGATTTATCCTACAGGTTTGGGGACTCCTGTTAAAAGGGAAAATAGAAACAAGGTACCCTTAGAATAGAAAAACTTTCTGCTGACCACCATTATGCCACTTCACAAAGTGGGCCCACTATCCCCTTAATGATATTCTTTACTTTTTTTTTTTTGTTTTGAAGTTTTGAACACAACTTCAAAATCCCTATCTGTCTTAGCGTTTTCTTAAGTCTAAATTTATTCTGAGCTTATATTCTTAAACTTCTACATTCATCATTAGGTACTGAGCCTTTAGTAATCAGAATATGGTTCATGAGTCTGGCAGCAAAATAACCCAGTATGAAAAATACCTATTTTCCTATTTTGTCTTATGGTGGTTCAGAACCAGCACATTGTTAAATTGCTAATACACATTGCTAGAATAGTCCCACAGACCTAGGAGTCAAACACTTTAAGACTACAAAGCCTATATACTAATGCTCTATTGTTAAGTTTTAGCACAACTGTCAACTTCCCTTCCAGACATGCTGTATGAGCTACTCAGTAATCTGACTTCACACACCATGTTCAGGTAATATTCAAACAATAACACAAAGAATTACAAAAACCCAAATGCCCAACAGAGGACTGGTTAAGTTACAGAAGGACCAAACAATGGAATACTACACTGAAGTCACTGGAAATTACAATGTAAGTGCAGATTAACATAAAAAGATGCTTACATCTTTTTGCCTACATAAAAAATGATATAGAAATACAGAACAACATGTAATTAGCTTTTGGGGCACCTGGGTGGCTCAGTCGGTCAACCAGCTAGCTACCTTCGGCTAAGGTCATGATCCCAGGGTACTGGGATCAGGCCCGTCAGGCTCCCTGTTCAGCAGCAAAATCTGCTTCTCCTCTCTCTGCCCCTCTCCCCATGCCGCTCATGCATGTGCACTCTGTCTCACTCTCCCTCTCAAAACCTTAAAAAAAACAAACATAAAACAGTGTGTATAAGGAAAGCTATATAGAAGGAAAGCAAAAACAACTTACGAGATATTTTATTAAAACAAGGACGATTTCTTTGATAAGCAGTTTCGGATATTCCCCTTTTTTTTTCCCCTACGTTATTTGATTTTTCTGGGGGAGACAGAGGGGAAAGCAGGTTTCTTTTCCAGAAACAGCAAAGCTACTTGCATTCTTTTACTAAACATCCTGGTAGAGAAATAACGAAAGGAGTTAAGCTTTCTCCTGCCACCAACACTACAGATGACACTTGCCCAACATGTCCCAAGAATTTAAGCCAGATTATAATGAAGTACTCAGTTTCTGGCTGAAGTATGCTGTAGCTGATGATTATATTTTATCTACTGCTTTTTATTATCTTATTCAAGAATCACAAGGTATATGCTCCAATACAAGAAAGCTCGTCGAGGCACATTACTTGAATCAGAACTCTTGCTTGAACATTAACTCAAATGGTATGTATATGGGAGAGAGCACCAAAGGAGCTCTAACTTCAATGCTAGAAAACCACCATGGTAATATCTTCCATATCTTTACGGAGCTTTCATGTTGACAGTTTCCACAAATCCGTCCCAATTCTCTTCTGCAAACAGCCGCCTTTACTTCCTCAATGTTTCTGCTCCCTCCCATCAGCTTCCTAAAGCACCCGCTCTCCTTCAGCAGCTCAGATACCTGGCCCTTCCATTCAAACATTCTGACAGGAGAAATCTGACTGATCAAAAGCAGCCCCACCAATCCATCAGGTCAGGAGTCTATCTGGAATCCAATCAGCAATGGCTAGAGAAGTAGGTCCTTCCAGGAGATAAAAGCAACCTAAGTTTTCTAGAAGAGGTTACAGCTAGAGCAGGAAGAGAAACCAATCTTCAACAACTACAGTAAGGGAAGTGCAAGAAGCCAGGTTTATAACACATCAATTGTCAATTAACATATTTGGAGAATTTTTAAACTCCTATGGAATTTGAGAAAAAAAATATTAACAGGTGTTAATCACAATAAGGAGCAAAAAGTCCAATTGTTTTCCTGGTATATAAAGTCCTAAATAAAAGTAATTTAGTCAAAGTTCATGTCATAGACACAAAGCTCACAGAATTCTGAGTTCAAGCCCCAACTGGGTGCAGAGCTTACTTTAAAAAATATAGGTCATTATTGACTATAGGCCCAAGTCAATTTAACTAGACAATCACATCCTTCTTTTATAAAAATCTTTCATTAACTAAAATGTTTATCTATTCTCTTATAAGGCACTATATTAGGGGCTGGGAAAAGAAGAAAACATGACCCCTGAGTCTAAGGAGTTCTTCACACAGCAAGGAAAACTAATGTTAATTTAAAAAAAAAAAAAAAAGAAAAGAAAAAGGAGGGCTAAAGTTTACATATATATCCTAAACTAAAGGATATTAGCTATTTTAAGAGAAGTTGGGAAAGATTTAAGAAGGCCTCACCAAAAAAGTGAGATTTGAAGCTAGGAAAAGGAGTTTGGGTCAAATTGTGCTAATGATATATGTCAGGTTAAGAAGTTAGAATTTTATTCTTCAAGAAATGAAGATTATGACATTTTAAGCAGATAATATGATAATCATATACTGTGTTTTAAACAGGCAACTCTGCAGAAGAAGCTGCACAATATGAAACATTTTTTAAAGACCTATAATTTAAAACACCCAAATGAAAAAGAAAAAAAACCAACAAAACAGGAAAGGGGCACCTAGCTAGCTTGGTCAGCACAGTATCCAACTCTTGATGTCAGGGTTGTGAATTTGAGCCCCACAATGGGTGGAGAGAGATCACATTTTTTAAAAAGGGGTGGGGGGGTGCCTGGGTGGCTCAGTGGGTTAAAGCCTCTGCCTTCGGCTCAGGTCATGATCTCAGGGTCTTGGGATCGAGCCCCACATCGGGCTCTCTGCTCAGCTAGAAGCCTGCTTCCCCACCCCACCCTCCCACCCCACCCCCTGCCTCTCTGCCTACTTGTGATCTCTGTCTGTAAACTTAAAAAATAATAATAATAATAAAAAGGGGTGGGGGGCTCCTGGATGGTTCAGTGGGTTAAAGCCTCTGTCTTAGGCTCAGGTCATGATCCCAGAGTCCTGGGATCAAGCCCTGTAGGGCTCTCTGCTCGGCAGGGGGGCCTGCTTCCCTTCCTCTCTCTGCTTTCCTCTCTGCCTACTTGTGATCTCTGTCTGTCAAATAAATAAATAAAATCTTTAAAAAATAATAAAAAAAATTTTTTTTAATTTTTAAAAAGGGGAAAGGGGGCGGGAAAAAAATGTATGCAGTGAATATGATCAACGGTTGTTACAGTTAATAAATGAGCAACTCTTGTAAGATAATTACCCAAAACATTAAAACCTGAAAAACTGGGGCACCTGGATGGCTCAGTGGGTTAAAGCCTCTGCGTTCAGCTCGGGTCGTGATCCCAGGGTCCTCGGATCGGGCTCTCTCTGCTCAGCAGGGAGCCTGCTTCCTCCTCTCTCTGCCTGCCTCTCTGCCTACTTGTGATCTCTGTCTGTCAAATAAATAAACAAAATCTTAAAAAAAAAAACCCAAAACCTGAAAAGTTGAAAAAGAACACAGGCAATGTATTAAAAAATGCAAATAGCCAATAAAAATATGACTGTTTAGGGGCACCTGGGTGGCTCAGTCATTAACCATCTGCCTTATGATCCCAGAGTCCTGGGACTGAGTCCCACACATCGGGCTCCCCACTCGGCAGGAAGCCTGTTTCTCCTTCTCCCACTCCCACTCCTTGTATTCCCACTCTCACTGTGTCTGTCAAATAAATAAAATCTTTAAAAAAAAAAAAAGTGTGTTTAAACTTACTATTAACTGGCTATTACAGTTTCTGCCAAAATAACACCTTTCAAGGATAATATTCAGTACAAGGGCCCACATTATGCAGACAATACTTAAAGGGTAGAAATCAGTATATCCTTTCTGAACAAGTAGACAATACAAACAAAAGTATGTTTATATTTCTGACACAATGATAACTTCTAGAAATCTATCTAAAAAAGCAGTAATGTAATTAAAAGATTTATATACAGGATGTTCATGTGTGGCATTATTTATAACATAAGAACTGAAAACAGGGGCGCCTGGGTGGCTCAGTGGGTTAAAGCCTCTTCTGCCTTTGGCTCAGGGCATGATCCCAGGGTTCTGGGATCGAGCCCCGCATCAGGCTCTCTGCTTGGCAGGGAGCCTGCTTCCTCCTCTCTGCCTTCTTGTGACCTCTGTCAAATAAATAAAATCTTTAAAATAAAAAAAAAAAAAAAAGAACTGAAAACAAACACAATAGGAAAATATTAAATTTCGTATAAAATGAAATACTATAGAAACAAAAAGCACATTTTCAAGAAAGGTTAGTAAGGAAAATGAGCAAACAAAACATTAGGTGAAACTAGTAACATTAAACATTAGGTGAAATTAGATATTAAACTACATATATCTCATTCTTAGAAATATAATTGTGTACCACAAATATTTCAAAGCATCAACAGGAATCATCACTGGATGATTAGATTTATAATTCTTAGTATCTCTGTGAGCATATGCAACCTTTATAAGTAAGAAAAAAATAAAGAGAAAGGCGGCTCCACCCCTTTAGCGAGGGTATGTCACACCTTGGTCAAGACACTACTGGAAAGTTTGACTCTTTCTGAAAATATAAAAATTATTAATACACACTATCTACACATTAGGAATACTTTTACATCAGATATATAGATACTATCATTAAACATATAAGAAATGTTACCACGTTTCATGAATACAGTGCTAAAGTTCATTGACAGTTATCACTGACAATGCCATAAAGCACTAGTCACTAAGTTATACCATAAAAATATACAAACTGAAATTATGCATACTACTTCAAATATTAATTGGTTAAGTGATACTTGACTAGATCACCAAGTAAATAATTCATAATTTGGTGCTTTGTGTTGTAAAATCTTATTTCCAATTTTAGGAATCACTTCAAATTTTAGAATTATAGGTCAACCAAAAAATACTGTTACTAATGATTTAATTAATTAGTACCTATATACTTATAATATCAAAAAAACTCTAGAAATGCATGGTTTATTAAAGGACTTGTTGCTAACTATATTTAGATTCCATCCAGCTACTTAAGGACCCCCACTTTTAAATTCCTACTACAATTACAATGGCATTATGCCTGAAATTGTGAAAATACATAAAAATATACTAATATTTTATTCTATCAATCAAACAGTATACTCACAATAATGTCTTCCATTCAAACAGATCATCATAAAGTTTACACAGCATAGCATAACTTGTAAGAGCATGGCCTTTTTAGCCTGACCTAAGATTAAGTCCTGTTCAGATTCGGATTCCACCAAATATAGTCATGTGACTCTAAGCAAGTTATATAAACCCTAAATCTTGGTTCTCTTATCTGAAAAGGGTGACAGAGTACCTACCTCAAAGAGCTGATAAAGTACTCAACACTAACCGCTCAATAAAGTATTCTGCTTTGAAAAATAATGCAAACAGAATTATTCTGCAAATACCGTTATCACAGTATCCTGAGTTCAAGCTTAGACAGGATTACTAACTAAGCAAGTGACAGGTGACCTTTATCTGGCAAACTACTTAGCCTCTCTGAGATTTAATTTCTTTAGCTCTAAAATTTAGATACCAATACTTGCTCCTGCCCATCTTCAAAGATAATGAGGAGGGACAAATTGTCTAATTTAAATGCTACATTTGGCAAACTGTAATTTACTAAACACACCCATAGAACAAAATCTATATTTAAAACTATTTTCATTCTCTCAGAGAAACTGACTTTACCAAGGCAAATAATGACCTCAATTTACTACTGAGATAGCTACAGTAATGGCCCAAAGCATAACTTCACCTCCAACCTCTTCTCATCAACACCCAGAAATGGACTTAGTAAACTAGTTCACAAAAATAGCTAGAAAAGCTGCAAATATACAAATTCAACAGAATAAACACAGAAATATAAACTTAAAATTATTTCCTAAACTGAATGCAAACCCACAAACTGATAGTAAACAAATTAACTCAATACATTCCAAGCTTTCAAAATGTCCTTATTAAAAATAAAGCACTGAACGGAAAAGAGAAACTTAAATGTTAGTATTGTTGAGATTGGTTATTCTAACACTAAAGCCAAACATTATTTAGAAATATAAGTTTTAGGGTACCTGTCAAGACTATTTAAAAAGGGGATGTGAGGGTCCTTATTATGGGATTCTTAGCCTGGTTCCTTGGACAGACTGCAGTGGGGTCCTTTAACTGCAGGCAAAAGTGTGCTTTTATACCTGTATGTTTCCACGGTAAGAGTTCACAGCTTCAAATTCTCAGCAGGACTAGAGGTATAAATGGTAGTATTAATTCTCTCACCAAAAACGGATGACAAACACAAGCTATTTATAATCTTTTGTTACCAACTTTTATTTTAACTAAATTATGGTCTGCCAGATTTTTAAATAAATATGTGAAGTCCCTACCATTATCAAACCCTCTGCGCATATCAGATATAAAGCAGTACTATCGGCATTAGGTCTACCCTTTCATTTAAAGCACAAAATTTTTACATTACACCAGTGTGTCCAGGCAGACTTCTTTTAAGTTTCACCAGTGTTGGTAAATTTGATAAGAAATAAGTTTTTGGTATTTTTTTTTTTTCCTTCTTTGGTTAAAATTTCATGGGGAGTTATACTGAGAGATGAGTTCTGAGCACATTATTTGGGGACTTTAACTCCGAATTTCTAATCAAGGATGAGTGGATGCTCATCTTTCACAACATCTGGGGGAATAAAGGTATAGACTTAAGAGTTATTGTGAGCAAGATTTTTTAAAAGATCCATAACCTACTTCAATTCAACAGGGTTTATGGAGTTCCAGCCAAGAGGATTCCACCCAGTAAGGATAAACATCACTATAATGAGATAAAGTAAGACCCTCTGTTCTCTAGAGACTTAAACTCTTATGTTTGGGATACAAGAACTGCAGGGAAAAAAAAAAGAGAGAGAACAATTTTACAAATAGAGGTGGGGAAAAACCAACTTACAATAGTCTGATATAACCTACCAATAAAATTGCTGAAGTAATTAAAAAAAAAAAAGGAAGCCTCATTATGAGGTTAGTGTTTAGGAAGCAAATTTTTAAACTGAGCTTTAAAGGAAATATTAAGAAATTGTCCTAAGTATTTTTAGAGCCCACTGGCTTATAAACAAATAGGAAATCCTTCTTATTTGTTCATTAAGACAAATTTCTTAGAGGGTCTGCATGGCCACATTTTGTGAACCTGGTTCCACTAACTGTATACAATTAAGGGTAATAAAAGCTAAATTCTACTTCAAGATTCTCTACGTTTCTAAGTTTCCATAAATCCACTGCATTTTTGACTGCTTCTAAACAAAGTTTAGGGGTTTCCCAAATAATTCAATAAGAACTTTCATGTCTCTTTTCAAGAGATAATAAAGATTAACAAACTTTAGTTTCTTTAGATACTATATTAAAGGTAGTTGTCCTAACTGAGTTCAAAATAACTTGAAACTTCAAAATATTATTAAAACCAGTTTTTCTTATATTGAAAGCAAAGATATACTTTTCCTAATAAAACCATAATCACACAACTTATATTTGAGATATAAAACAGTTTACTAAAGTAAGTACGAAGGGCGTCACCTACATAATCACCATATCATAAACCACCTGCACCAAAAGTAAATGTATCTCAAAATAAATACAAATAACCTTAAAATTCTAGGAAAATTTAGAATAACACAAATATGGGAAAGTCTAGTCTAAATATGTGCAAAACCTGCTTCCACCTGTCAGAAAGTAAACACACAGTTCAAAGTAAACTAGAACCATTCCACTTTTATTACTGCCTTGTGTTATTGAAGTAAAATTCAAACACATAATCAAAATTCAAACGCAAACAGGAGGATACATTTTACAAACCCATTGTCTTAAAGAATCGTATTAGAAAAGAGGTAGTTTGGAAGTTTTTGGAAATATCAGAACACAAATCCAAAACCCACATAAGCGGTTTGTAAATGATCATTTTCTCAACAATCAAGTTTTTGTAAATTAACCTTTTATCTAATACACCTCAACCAACTAGGCCTTTGGGCCCAGATAGTGAACTTGCAACACAGCTTGTTTCTCTAGGATCAAATACTATCTTCCAAGAGTCGGAAATAAAAGAATCAGAATCTGCCTTAAAAAAAAAAAAAAAAAA
>PISX010000479.1:129524-279504 GCA_004024625.1 Mellivora capensis | reverse complement strand
GGAGACAAACCATAAGTGACTCTTAATCTCACAAAACAAACTGAGGGTTGCTGGGAGGAGGGGGTCGGGAAAGGTGGGTGGGGTAATGGACATTGGGGAGGGTATGTGCTATGGTTAGTGCTGTGAAGTGTGTAAACCTGGCGATTCACAGACATGTACCCCTGGGGATAAAAATTTGTTTATAAAAAATAAAAATTAATAAAAAAATCAAAATAAAATAAAATAAATGAGGGAATGTATTCTTCTGTTTTATTTAGTTATTCATTGGGTAACATTATTATTTTTCAAAAAAATGCCCATTGTCAGATATTACTTACATTATTGGAGGAATGGAGCCTTTGACAACAGGCCTGGAAATCTAAATACAACATATGGGGCGCCTGGGTGGCTCAGTGGGTTAAAGCCTCTGCTTTCGGCTCAGGTCATGAACCCAGGGTCCTGGAATCGGGCCCCACGTCAGGCTCTCTGCTCTGCGGAGAGACTGCTTCCTCCTCTCTCTCCTTGCCTGCCTCTCTTGCCTACTTGTAATCTCTGTCTGTCAGATAAATAAATAAAATCTTAAAAATAAATAAATAAATACAACATATGACAGTATTTTCAGCAAAAATTGTATTTTGAGTTACCTTGACAAAGACGAAGGGCTTCGTCCAAAAGTCAAAGAAGCAAGATGACGCCAAACCAAGACCAGCACGGGGCTGGGGGTCAGGATGAGAGCTGTGTGCAGAAAACACCCCCAGGGACAATGAGTGGTGTGGGGTGCTCAGGGAGAGAGGAAAGGAGGGGCGTCCCGAAGAGGGAAACATCAGGCCTGGGAGAGCTTGAGTTTTTTTAGTAAGTGGCTTCTTTACCTTAAAGAGGCTGAAGAAACTACTTCAGAAAGGAAGAGACCGAACTTTTCAGTTACCAAAGGTTAGTTCGGCTACTCTAGGCTACCCGTGTTCTTCCTCTGTTGGGGCTGCTCGAACAGACCACCACAGTCCAAGGAGGTCTACATGTATTTCTCACGGTTCTGGAGGCTGGGAGGTCCAAGACGGAGGCTCCAGCAGTTTCAGAGTCTGGTGAGGCTTGGCTCTGAGCAGAGCGTGTCAAGTACAAGCAAGACCTACCCATCATGGTGAACCCAGGGGGACACGCCTCCTGCAGGAACTGTTTCCAGGTGCTTTCTGTGCCCAAGTTCAGAGTCATGCTTGGGAAAAGCCAGTTAATCTTCCTGGGCAGGCAGGTTCTCAGGGCGTGGGGGCAGGGCCGCGCGGGGTGGGTGGTGTTTATCCAGCTCCGTGGTCTGGCAGGTCCGGGAGGGCCAGAGTGCAGATTCTGCCAAAAGACTGCACTTCGTGCCAGGGGTTGTCTGTGTCCACGAGGCAGCAGCCTAGAGCCAGAGTCTGGAGCTCGGAGTGAAAGCCCTGTGGAGATGAAGCTGATCCCGCCGGCTGCCAGTGGCCCGCTCCCCATGAAGGCTGTGGGAGGAGGTTATTGAGGGGACAGGACTTCCGGTTGACCCTGGAGCAATCGGAGACTCCCCACCCCCTCTGCCAGCCTGGGGATGTACATTTAGTCCAGCACTGCCACAGTAGGAGCGGCTCGGGGGTGCAGCCGGAGGGAGGGAAGTGCTGGCTGGTCCGACGCCCAACCCCGTTATAACTGCTAAGATTCTGGCTGGTCCATGCCTGGGCTTGCGGGGCCCAGGACAAGCTTCATGGTAGCCGCCACCGACCTATCTGGAGTGGCCTGCCTCTTTCTCCACCCTGCCCTCCCTATGCAGAGCCTGGTTTCTAATTTTACCTGGGAATCTGCCCAGGTTTCAAACCAACACACAACCAGCACAAGTTGTCCATGGCCTTAAAAGATGAGTTTACCCAGCGGTACCGTGTTGCTTTGCTTTGCAGCATGTGCTGTAGGCCAATGGGCCAGAGACAGCCCTGGCCAGGCCCAGGCAGAGGAATTCACTGAGCCTGGCTGGGCCACCCACAGCTGCCCAGATCAAGGCTGCATCCAGACTGTCGCACTCACTGAAGATACCCAGGGACCAGGCAGAAGTTCTGCGGCCCCATGGATGCACCTGATTCTCCAGCTACAGCCAAGCCTTTAAATGATGACAGGTTCAGCTAACACCTAATTGAACCTCCTGAGAAACCCCAAGCCAAAAACAGCCCTGCCAAGGTGTTCCTGAAGTCCTGAGTCCAGAAGGGATGAGGGATAATAAATGAGTATTGCTGCTGGGTCCTACGGTTACACCACGTTAGATAATTAATAGAAGGCCTGGATGCATCTGCCTTCCTATACGTAACTTTATTTAATTATCTTAAAGTACAACATCTCATATTACAGAATGGCAACCTGCTGCCTGGAATTATTCAAGAATGTATTGCAGGGTCAGGGAGCTAATTTATAACCAAGTTGGAATTCACACTCCAGACAGGTCATAGAACTCAGTTGCCAGGCACCAGAAACACAGAAACAGAAATGGTAAAGGTGGGGGTCGATCAGAGGGAGACCGAATGGAACAGGTGGAGAAGGGTCATCAAGTTCAGCTGGAAGAAATGAAAGAGCTAAATCCGCAAATCCGGTAGGGTAAGGAGTAAAATCTTACCCAAAGCGAGAAGCGAAACAAGAGGAGAAAAATGCAGAACTATGGAATGGTTTGTGATCTTTTAATGGCACTTGGGAGGGTAGCTGAGAACACAGTGGGAGTGAGTCAAAGTAGGGAGTGTCTGGCAAAGCCGGCCTGCTCATTTTCTGTTCCTGGTCACCCTGGCAATAGGACCTCCGCCTCGTGGTGATGATATTTAAAAGAGAAAAGTCCATGCAAAAGAAGTAATTTGTGATTTTACTGGTGCTGGTGTTCCCATGTGTCTAGTTTGCTCCACCTGAGTACAAATCTGGGAGGAGTTTTGTGCCAGAAAAAAATGAAACCACAAAAGGGAACAGGGAGAGTATGACAAGAGCTTGGGCTTGGAAGGTCTCCCATAAACCCCTGACCTGTTTCTTTGCCCCCATAACCCTGGTAGGAATCAGGTTAAGTAATAAATCTTGCAAGTGTTCATGTCTGATCCATTCTGGCTTTAATGCTGAGGAAAATCCTCTAAGTCAAGGCCCCAGGCTGGCCAGCCAGTCACTCCCAGGGCCTGGGTAAGGGGTCAGAACCCTACTGGTGTCTTACTGCTTGGACTGCTCTCCCCGCTTTGGCCATTTCTGCAGGGAATTAGGTGGCCCAGAAACAGTGTGTTAGTTTCCTAGGGCTGCCTTGCCATGTTGCTCAAACAGGGTGGCTTAAAAAAAATTCATTATCTCCTAGATCTGGAGCCTCAGAGTCCAAAGTCAAGGTGTTACCAGAAACATGCTGTCGCTGAAGGCTCGTGTCGGGGATCCTTCCCTGACTCTCCCTAGCTTCTCACGGTTTGTTGGAAATCTTGGCTTGCAGTAATAACACTTCAACCTCCACTGTCACATGGCCATCTCCCCTGTGTGTGTCCGTGTGTCATCTTATAACCTGACACCAGTCATGTTAGATTTGAGACCACTCCAGGGACCTCATCTTTTTTTTTTTTTTTTAATTTAAATTCAATAGCCAAGGTGGTAGTACATCATTAGTTTTTGATATAATGTTCAATGATTCATTAGTTGAGTATATCACCTGGTGCTCATCATATCACATGCCCTCTTTAATGCCCATCACTCAGTTATCCCAACCCCCACCCACCTCCCTTTCCACAACCCTCAGTTTGTTTCCCCGGAGTCAAGAGTCTTATATGGTTTGTCTCCCTCTCTGATTTCTTCTCATTCCATTCCCCCTCTGTACCCCTATAGTCCTCTGCACTATCCCTTATGTTCCACATAGGAGTTCAACCATATGATAATTGTGTTTCTCTGATTGACTTATTTCCCTTGTGCCCTCATCTTGATTACATCTGCAAAGATCCTTCTGCATGTAAGGTCTCCTTTTGAGGCATTGTGTGTTAGGATTTCAGTATAAGAATGGGCTGGGGGGGGTATTCAACCTGTGACAGAAAGGGAGCAGAATTCAGAGTCAACAAAAATAGATCAAAGGAGAAATGACCCAAAATGAATAGTCCAAGTTCATTCACACTTTATATATACCCACCTGCACTCCTGTGACAGTCCTTCCTTTGTCTCCTCGCGTCACTTGCAGTCCCCACACCATCACAGTTTATCCTTAGATAAGGTGCTGCCAGACTTAGAACGAGAAGATATGGCTCACAAGGACTCTCCTACTGAGTGTGTGACTTTCTCAAGTTGCCCACCTGAGCACCTGATCAGTGACCTTCAAATGAGTGTCCCTCAAACATATGGCACCGCATGCATGGGTCACTTGAACTTTGGTGAGGCATTCACAATAGGCAGGAGTTTCCTCAACACGGGAGACAACTACTTCCTAGATAGGTGCTCTATCCAAGGTATATCTCTGAGCTCCCATCAGTCTGCAACTCAACCTTACTGAAAAGCACAGGCAAAGGGAACACTCATCTATAAATACCTAGGGAACAGTCTGGAAATGGCATACATCCCTCCTGGTCACATTCCATTGTCCAGAACTCGGCTACATGCATGGTCATACTCAGAAGCCAGGTAGGCTGAGAAATGAGGTTTCTAGCTGGGCCATATTTTCCACTAAAAATCAGGAGTTTCTTATTAAAAATAAAAGGGAAGATGGGTATTAGTAGAAAACTGCCACATACTTTATATACATATTTTTAGTATTGTGAACATTTTCTGTGCCACAATCTTTCAAAGTATCACTCTAATAAACACATAATTTTCAACCACTATTATACAGTTGTATAATAATATATATCATTATTTCCCTCTTATTGGACATTTTTGTTAACTTTTTCACAGTATAAATAATGTTGCAAAGAACAAACTCACCTTTGTGCAATTCTTTGATCATGTCCTTGTGATAATCTTCTAAAAGGCTTCTTTGAGGCCCCAGAACTCGGGTATTTGTCACAGGGACCAAATTAGCCTGAACTACTGATCCAAGTCATCTTTGAGAAAAGCAAATCTTCCATGTTCTTGGCACACTCTGCCCCTCCCCATGCCTCTTTGCTTTGTCCAGCTCTCCTCCTAGGCCCAGAGCTGGTTGTTAGCAACAAGGTACTCAGGAGATAAACTGTTTATAGCCAGACGTGCCATTACTGGATATTTTCAGAGAGTTTGATTCGAAGGGCTTGCCTTGAAATTGTGTGCCATGTGTCTCTAGGCCATGGGTATGTACTATTTTTACTCATCAACTGTATTTGCATACTGCTTTATAATATGCAAATACTTAGCCACACATGATCTCATTGGCTGGCTCCAACAGTGATTTTTCTGAAACACAAATCTGATAGAACCACTTCCATCGCTTAAACCCTTTGAAGTCTCCATGGCACTCTCAGGTTCCAGTCCAAATTCCTTAACATGATTTATAAATCTCTATGACTGCCATATCACTTAGCTTTTACTAAAGAAGAAAAAAGAAAAAAAAAAACACTCAAAATTTAGCTGAATAAAATAATAACCATTTATTTAGCTCATGATTTTACGAGTCAGCAATTTGGGCTGGGCTCAGCTGGGCAAGTTCTAATGAGCTTAGCTGGGCTCACTCACTCACTCTGTGGTCAACAACAGGTCAGCTAGGCTGTTCTGCTTCTGAAGATAGTTGACTACAGGCCAGCGATGGTCAAGAAGACATGGGGCAAGTGTCTCTCATCACCCAACATGTTATCAGGGACTTATAAAATTGGCTCAGTCTCCAAGAGCAGCAAGCAGCTTTCCTGGGAAAGCATTTTTCGAGCCTCTTCTTGATCTTTCTCTTATAGTTGCTAATTTCTCATTGGCTGAAGCAAGTTCCAAAGGTGATTCAGATTCAAGGATGAGACGAGAAAAGAGATGTCCCCTATTGATAAGAGGAAGAGATGATGTGGTCATTTTCACCATCTACCACAACTTCCTTTTCTAGTCTCCTCTCTTTGTGTCCCTGTTTTCTTCTGCACAGACTCTGTTCCAGCCAAACAGAACCACTTACAGCTCACCATCCTGCTGCTTCTTTTAGGCTTCTCCGCTATGGTTCAGGCTAACGCCCTGCCTGCTATTCTCCTCCATTATTCACATAGCTGATTCCAACTGGGTCACATCCTAGATGTCCCTTCCTCCAGGAAGCCTTCTCTCATCCCCAAGTATTATTTTATGGTCTTCTCTGTGCTTCCTCTCCCAGCCCTTACCATGCTCTGTTACAAATGTCTGTCTTCTTGTCTATTTCTCCTACAAGGCTATAAGGAACTTGAGAGCAACATTTGTTAACTGTTGCGTATTTGGTACCTAGGGCCAAATAGTGGGAGCACGACAGCTCTTACTAACTGCACGTGAATAAGTGAAAGAAAACAGGTGTAGGAAAGCTTTTTGTGCATCTGTAAGCACCCGACATTTCATGAGGATGGAATCTGTGAGCTGGAGGGGACCTTACTTATCTTCCTGTCCATGTACAAACCCTTGGAACATGACTAATAATTGCTCCTCAGTCCATCAGGTACAGCCATAGAGATGAAAACGTCTTCCCTTCAGCAGAGCTCATTCTATTGCTGAACTGTTTTCAGGCTCAAAACTCTCTTTCCAATTGAACCCCAAACTATTTCCTTGTGCCTCGCACCTGTTGTGTGAGACTGTCCGTCTGAAGCCTCAAAGGTAGAGAGTAATCTAGTTGCCACACATCAGGCCTTTTCCTCTGAGATGTAGCAACCGTTGCTCTCCTAGCATGTTCCTATAGCCCTCACCATCCCGCTGGCCCTCCTCGGGACTTGCCCAACATATCTCGGCTTCTATTGGAAAATGACATCCAGAGCTGGGCAAGATCTTCCCCTGGGATTGAGAGATGCATCTCCCTGTAAACCACTCATCAAGACTGTGGTGGCAGCCACGAAGTTGAGGAGTGTTGGGAATCGCAGCTCCCACAGAAACGGAGCTCAGGCGCCAATCAAAATTTTAGGATGACATTTCTAAAAAGCACGTTTCATCTGGCACTGGCCCGAGGACAACCTGTATCTTTTTTTTTTTTTCTTTCTTTAACCTATTCTTAACATTTATATCCAGGTCGTGGTCCCCAAAAGTTCAAATTTGCCCGATTTCAAATCCATATTTCTGGTAGAAAGTCACAAGAGATATTGAAGTGGGTTTCATTATGAACAGACTGTAAGCTTTGGAATGAAGCAAACAGGGATCAGACAACTAGGTCCAAAAAGCAGCAGGTGTGTGCATTAAGGAAGGGACTTAAACCTCCCTATGCTGTGCTTTTCCTCATCACCTCCGGTTACTCTTAGGATCACATGTGTATTTCGAGCTTGTCACGTGTCAAGCTGAGTGTATTAGGCTCGTCTTGCAAGAAGACAAAATGGAGACTCGGAGCATTTGTAGAAAGGATGTAGAAAGTCATTTGCTAGGCATCCCAGAGACAGTAAAGGGACGTGCTGAGCCCTAAACACAAGCTTCTTTAGCTCCAAATCCCATCACCCAGTGAACACTCCCGCAGTCTTGGCACCTGCATTCCTACCTTGAAAGAGCAGCGGGTGATTTCTGTCACTAAAGGTGATGGATAGGAGCTGCCCGGGCTCAGTAGCCACAGGGCTCCCGTGGTGGCCGGGCACAGCCCTCAGTGGTACGGGCCTGGCAAAGACTCCACTCGGTACAATACTCCGTGAATCTCTTTGAGGCTTGGCAGCAGTGACCGGTTTTGTTGCCATATTGGCACACTTTCCCAGAAATAGATTAAAAGCAGGAAGATTTTTTAAAGACGGGGGTGGGCGGGGGAGAAAACCCACTCTGATGTGTTATTTCGCTAACGGCCTTAACTTTGTAATAAATAAAGACTGCAAATGGGAAGCAAATGCATAAACTGAAAATACGCTGAGTGAATCATGGCACGCAGTATGTACAGTATATAAATATTCATGTTAAATTACCTTTTACTCCGACTCCATGGTTCTCCTGTGTGCACTTAAGGCTGAGTGGTTTCCGTAGGCCTTAGTTACCGACACAAATGCGTGTGACTTTTGTGAGAGCTTGAGGAGTAACTAAGGACTATTAGCACAGGCCTGAATAATGTCGGATCCCAGTGTTAGCCCCAGAAGCTCAAGCACCCTGTCTGCTTTTGGCAAGAGAACAGTAATCCATCTCCTGGTCTTTCCTAGTCAATGGAAACTGAGCTGAGGAAGAAAATCCTTAATCTTAGCAACAGCAGAATCTGGTATTTGAGCTGTAGAGCTTAGAGGAAAAAAAAAAAAAGCCTCGTTGAAAAGTTCAGATTTAGGTAACCAGTTTCTGAAAGAGTCTTTTGTGTGAACTGGAGACGGGCTGCATGGGCAAAGAGGGGTGAGGGCCATTCAGGGAGGTGCCCGAGCTTTCAGGAATGCGGTGCAGGGTTGGTTCCCTTCCTGTGGGGAGAAGCATGGCAGCCCCGAGAAGGGCTGGTACAGGATGACACAGTACTCCTTGGGAAAGCCAACAGGGGGAGTGAACATGCCAGGAGGCTCAGTGGGCTCAGAGGCCAACATTCCCTCCCTTCTTTAGCTCTGGCCTCCCAGTGACCTTGGGGTTAAACTATAGTCAAGTCCAATGGCCATGATAACACTTATCTCACTCCTCAGTGCTGTGTGGTGAGCGGCCTCCCACCAAAGGGAATGTTTTAAATGAGAGCTGTTGGAATTTCTTACCAGGACACGGAAAGAGGTGTTGCAATCTTACCCCCAAGGTCTCCCGGCTTGTGCCTGCCTAGGAACGCGAAGTGTGTGGAACCTGTAGACTGTGTGTGGTTGTGTGTGTTCACATCATGCTAGGTAAGTATCTGAACGGAAAAAGGATCCTACACAAATTCTGATATATATAATGGCGGAATGACTTTAAAGCGTTAAAAACTTGGGGCACCTGGGGAGCTCAGTCTGTTAGCAACCGACTTGTGACTCTTGATTTTGGCTCAGGTGAGGATCTCAGGGTCCTGGCATTGAGCCCCCTGTCGGGCTCTGTGCAGAACCTGCTTGTCCCTCTCCCTCTGTTCCTCCCCACCCTAATGCTCTCTCTCAAATAAATACATTCTTAAAACAAAACAAAACAAAACAAAACAAAACATAAGCCTAGCTTTCTTCTATGCCTCATGGGTGCAAACTAATTACATCAGCATTTCCTTCACATAAGAGTATATAGTCCATGAAGTTAAAACTTCCTAAGTATAGCTTTGGGTGTTTGTTCCAGTTAACTCAACAAGCACTTTCAGAACACCTGTGAGGAGGCAGAGACTCTATCCAGGGCCAACACGGCTAGTGCAGAGAACGAAGACCCCTGAGTCAGACCAGATTTGGATTCTGGTTCTGCTACTTGGACCTTTGAGACCTTCGGTAAAAATGCTGAAATTTGTGCTGCCTCAGTTTCTTCATCTATAAAGTGTTGGTAATAGTGTGCCGTAGGGCAGATGTGAGGATTCAGCAAGAGAGCATGTCTGGAACCCAGGAGCCTGATGCATGTTTGCTGGGATTGCATCTCAGGTGCCACCTGCATGGAGGGTACAACCTAGCAGGGAGCCTGTGGGGTGTGAGGACAGAGCGTGCTGGGGTATGAGGTCTTGAATGGGATATGAACACAGTTCCAGGGAAGGGCAGACACAGGGAAACTAGAGAGAAGAGCTGGTGGTGTGGAGTGCGGAAGGGCAGCCTTCCAGATGGAGGCTCAGCAGGAGCAAGTGGAAGGAAGTGGGAACCTGAGAAGTTGCGTCCATCCAAGGCACTCGAGCAAAGGAGGACTGGGAAAAAGTTCTATTTTCTGTTGGTGTTAGAGAATCTTTGTGAGGTATCTCTGGCTCCCTATTTTTGGAGCATTTATGACTGTTTAAGATGAAATATAAAATTTTAAAAAAGATGAAATATAAAATTAAAAATTAAAAACTTAAAAACCAATTAAAGAATAGAATAGAATAGAAAATAGATTTCAAAGGAGAGAGCCATGCACTGAATGCCTACAGGTCCTTTGCATGTGTGATTTTCTTTCACTTACACCAAATAACCTCACAAGAAAAGTATTATTACCCCCACCTTAACAAATGGGGAAACTAAGGCTTAAAGAGGTGGCATGGCTCATCTAGGTTCACACCATCAGTAAGAGGGGGGAGCTGCAGTGCCAACCCCACCTTGATTAAGGAACTTTGGCACTGGGCAGTAGGAAGACAGGCTCTCTTCCCCATACAAAAGGACTCACCTGTTTTTTGCTTGTTTGTCAATGTGTGGAATACTCCTATGAGGTAAGACACAAAATTTACAGAAATCGAGGCACCATGACTGGTTCATGCTCACATCAAAAGCTAAGGCAGAAGGACCATGTGGAAGGTCCATTAACACCAAGATTGGGGATGGATCTATCCCTACGAATCTCTTTGATGAGAGCTCACGTCATCTTCATATGCTCTACATCCCACACATACTGCCTCATGGCAAATTGAGTCCCCTTTTCCTGACCCTCCAATAACCCAAACAATCCTTATTCTTTTGAGAACCATTACCTTAGTGATCAGTAGCTTAAATCACATTTTCTTTATAATAATAGCATATGCACATCCAACCCAAAATGGCAAAAAAAAAGATGACAGGAGTTGCAGGAGGTGGGATGGGTTCAAAGAAGTAACTTGAGCATTCCTCAGCACAGGAGAAACAAGTCAGATTCTTCTTCTACCAAAGGAAGCACAAACTCATCATTACTTGGGCATGGGTGAGGACCACGTGTATAACTCCTGTTGGGCCCTGCTTCATCTGCTTAGCCCTAAAACACTGCCGACTCTTTCACAGCTGATCTAGAAAATAGAAATACTAAGTGTCACAGTTAGCTTTCCTTAAATACTCTGCACCAGGAACTATGCCCTTAAGGTCAACAAGCCTTAGATCATTGCATTCTGTAACCAGATCTACCATGCTGTGAAGTTCATGCTAGGTATCTTCCCTTTGCCCTCCACCACTGTCCCCACCCTCTTCTACTTTGCTTCCTTGGCCCTGGGAGGGCTGGTCTCTATAGCTTGTAACACCTGCTTTCTTGCCCTCTGACTTCTCCTTGGGTTGGGCCAACAGGCAGCCTCAGCAGAGCAGGGTTTTGGAGAAAGGAAGGAAAGGAAGGTCAGGTCCTCTCTCTCTATGAGGCCCCTTCTGGTAGGCTAAGGTCTTGGCTTTTCTCAAAGAAGTCTTTGCTAAGCCCCTCTTCTCCCTTTGAGTTCCTGTCCCTTGTCTCTTCCCTCTTTCCTACTGGCTTACATGTAGCCACAGCTCTGCTATGAACCTGAGTTACCTCACTACATTGTATGGCTTCCTAAACCACTTCTATACATTTATAGCTTCCTTTTTTTTTGTAACTAAAACCTGTTTGAATGACCCTAATCTAAGTGCAGCAGCCTTTATTTCCTATCAGGATTCTGATATAGGCACCACGATTAAACCCGTTTTATAGATGGGTCCTAGCACTAAGTAAAGCACATGTCCAAGGCCTCATAGCTATCCAGTGGCAGAACTGGATTTAAAAATCAGCCCACATTCTTAACTGCTGTAGTGGAACAGCAGCAAATAGTTCTGGACAATGCAGGCACACTGGGCATCCTGGGGACGCAGCCTTGTACTTCTTCACGGGAACATGCGGTGGGAAGAATGACACAGGGCAGATGGTTTGCACCCCTGTCAGCCTCACTATCAGTCAGAGAGCTTACCCAAAAGAAAGTGGGCAAAAAACCGACATCCTCGCTGGGCTTGCTGTCCCTGCTCCTGGACTCTATGATATTGGGGCAGAAAACACCTGCCAGTGCAGGGAGGCTGGGAGGGACCACCAGACACATAGAAATCCTGGCTGGGAACCGTATTCTAGAGCCCCATCAACCTTTCTCTAATGGGCCTGATTGAATTAAGAGAGGATCCCACCGGGGCCAATAGACTAGAACAGACGGTGGTTGATGGTTTATTCCAAAAGGAAAGTCAGGGCCACATTTGACCACCCCCAACACTGAATTCATTCACTGGACCCTAGGAGAATTCATAGCCAGAACTAAAGATGCCACTTGCGTCTGAGTAGGACTGACCTCAGCATGCGAGTTTCTGTCTTCCACCTCAGGAAGCTGCATCATCTTTATTTAATTCTGCAACACTGAGCCTCCCTCTGCAGCGTGAGGAATTTTATCATCTCAGGCCTCGGATTAAGTGAAAAGAATTTTTTTTAGCTAAAATAGTTACGTCTATACATTTCCATAAATCATTTTACCATAAATTAGGAAGAAGTCTACTTCCTCTGCCTAAAGCCAAAAAGATTTTTTTTTAAGATTTTATTTATTTATTTGACAGACAGAAATCACAAGTAGGCAGAGAGGCAGGCAGAGAGAGGGGGGAGGCAGGCTCCCTGCCGAGCAGAGAGCCCAATGCGGGGCTGGATCCCGGACCCTGGGATCATGACCTGAGCCTAAGGCAGAGGCTTTAACCCACTGAGCCACCCAGGCGCCCCAGCAAAAAAGATTTTAAGTGACAATTCTTGACAGTGCCTTCTTCCAAGTAGTTCTGGAACCTCTTGTGCCTATCTTGGGACTCAGAGTACTGAATTATGTTGACAGATCATCTCCTGCCCTGGAAAGTGAGGTCCTTATAGGCAGATCCTGTACCCTCTTCACCTCTCTGTCCCTGGCCCAACACAGTGCCCAGCATACAGCAGGCACTCAATACACATTCCAGGAGAACGCACGTGGATGCCCTCAGAACAGCCTGGGAGGGCTCCCATCGGCGTGTGTTATGCAACTACGTGTTGACTCATCAGCCAGTGCCCCTTCCTACAGGAAACTACCCCTGGTTCTCCAACAGCAGTCGTGTTGTTTTCCTTCAAACACTTCATTCTGTATGTTACTGTACATTCATTGGTGTGATCTCTTTGGCAAATGCCTGACTTTCCTGAAAGTTCCATCTGTGGCATCTGTTTTGTTGATTATTCTATTCCCAGGACCAAGTGTGCTGTCTTCCAATTAGGTGTTCAGTAAATCAGTACTGAATAAATGAATGAATGAATGAGGAGTGAATAAACAAATCGTCACTCTATGCTCAACTCATAGTGGACCACATTTTCTCATTCCTGGTCCAATGTTCTTTCTCTCAGTACCAGCCATTTTAACTATTGTCTTTTATGTGTATGTAGGAATTGAGGTTTTCCGAGAACCAATCACTCTGACCCGCCCTCCCATCTGTTCACATGGGTGCTGTCCCTGCAGGTGGCCTATCCAACATCTTGGCTACCTCATAAAAGAAAGCCATAAACTCTAACCCAGTATGTGTTTGTTTGTTTCTAAACCAGTGATTTTTAAACACGCTTTCTGTAGAAGACCGCTTTTAAAATCTATATCCAACAAACTATCCAAATAATATCCAAACAATGGAATATTATTCAGTAATAACAAGAAATGAGCTGTCAAGCCATGAAAAGACATGGAAGAAACTTCAGTGCAAATTGCTAATAAAAGAAGCCAATCTGAAAAGCCTACATGTTGTACGACTGCAATGATATAACATTGGGAAAACTGTGGGGACAGTAAAAGCTCAGTGGAATCCAGGAGTTCAGGGAGGGCTGAATAGATAGAGCACAGGACATTTTCAGGACAGTGAAACCACTCTCTCTGACACGGTCATGGGCATACATGGCATTATGGGTTTGCCAAAACTCATAGGATGTCTAAGGAATGAACCCTAGTTTAATCTATGGACCTTAATAGTAATGAATCAGTATTAGTTCATCAATTTTAATGAATGTACTACACTAAAGGAAGAGAAATAAAAGAGAAAAAAAAATAAAAGAGAAAACTCTGGGGTGGAGAGGAAAAGGGAAACATGGGAACACTCTGTAATTTCTGCTCAATGTCTGTCCCTGTAAATCTAGAAGTGCTCTAAAAAGTCTACTACTTTTTTTTAAAGATCTGCATCCTAGCTGGTCACTCAACATATAAAATATAAGACTAGATGGGTCCTAGCTGAAGTAGGAGTGCAGTCCTTCCCACTCTCTATCTACAAACTCATCTCAGACCTCACTTTCCTCCTTGTGGGTCCCTGAGATACTACTGGGGCTATGCGGTTACGTGAAACCTTCTGTTGCTTTGCCTAACCCCCCAGCTCCCATCCCAACCCCGCACCCTAGGTATGCCCTAAATAGTCTGACCCGATTCCCTGCTCTGTAGTCCAAGCTACTGTTTTGCAGTCCAAGCTACTGCTCTGTAGCCCATGGCTATTTTAGAAAGGCAGGTAGTCTCCTTGTGGCTTCTCATGGACCCTAGCACAATTTACCTGATTAAAACACTACTCTTCTCACTTTGGCTTTTCCATTGCAGTGGCTGAGAAATCTCAGTTTCGGCCCAGGCATCTCCCACAAATGTCTACGTAGGACTCGTGGGTATGAGAGACCGTGGAGGAGTACAGACAGGAGGACAGATTTTGAACTGGGTATATGTGAGGCCAGACAGTTTTCATATTCCAAAGTCACAGCCAAGACTCCTCAGCAGTCCTACTTATAAACACACCCCAACTGCTAACAAAGAATCCAACAGAGAACTCAACAACCCCTTGAAGGCAAACCAGAACCTGTTAACTAAAAGTGGTGACACTACAATTACTGGCAAAAGTTTGCTGGGCAGAAGGGGAGTCTGTGAAATGCTGCAGGGCACGGAGACAGTCAGGAGCCAGTTCCACCAATTAATGGAGTGCTTCCCAGTAGCAGTTGTGTCTGGGAGAGTTTCTGAAATAAGCCCTGGCTGCACCAGCCGAGGCCCCTGGGAAGATGGGAGCAAACTCACTCTCTCCAGCAGCAGGGAGGCAAGAAGCACAGCACCAGCATCGCCATGGCTACCCAGCAGAGCCTCCCTCAAAGCCTTTCAGGAATCTCTGCTATTTGTGAAAACTGGATTGCATTCCCCAAAGACCAGCATTACTCCACCCCATGCACTTTCTGTGGCTGCTTCTCTTTACTTTCCCTCACTCCAATTAACAAGGCAAGAGTGGGCCCTTGTCCCCCACTCATGCTGTGGACCTTTCATTTGACACTCACCTGGAATGCCCCCATCAGAGGCCATACATCGCAGAAGCAATCCCAGCAATTTTCATGCCCATATATTCACAGGCCATCATGTGAAATTCCATTAGCAGACTCTTGAATTCCTAACGGGATTGGAGGAAAAAAAAAATAGATCCTCCTTGATGTGACCAATGTGCCAATTAGGGACTGAGGTCTTTCTTCTTTCTCTTTTCTGCATTGTCATCCCAACACAATCTCAGGGGTAGGTGAGTGACAAGACAATGTAGTTGCGATTGTATATTTGCCACAAAGAACACCCAGTTAGAAACCTTCCCACTGGGGCCAGCAGTGGATGTTAGTCTGCATTTTTTCAAATAAAATAGGGGAAATGTGAAAATTGGTTAAAAGTTTTGGGAAAACAATAGAAACTGAATTTAAGCTTAGCTTACAATCTTATAGAACCGACCCTCCTAGCCACCTAACAAAACAAACAAAAAACATCCACAAGAGTCTGTGAGATTTTCTGTCCAAATGTCCCTAATGGGGCATCTGGGTAGCTTAGATGGTTACGTATCTGCCTTCGGCTCAGGTCATGATCCTGGAGTCCCAGGATCTGGATCGAGCCGTCCATCTCCCTACATCAGACTGTCTGATCAGAGGGGAGTCTGCTTCTCCTTCGGCCTCTGTTCCTCCTCTGCTCATGCTTGCTCACTTTCTCTCTCAAATAAATAAAATCTTAAACAAAAGCAAAAAAAAAAAAAAACAAAAAGGTCCCTAATGTTGTCTGTGCCCATACATTTTCTTTTCTGGCCACTATATCTCCATTATTCCAGAAGAGACACCATTTTATTTTTAGGGTAGTGTCTTCAACATTGCTCCTTTTGCAACCCTGATCCAAATACACGCTTCTAGTGGGATATGCCAATAATCATATCCTAATTATTTAGCCGCAGGATGGGCATCTCACCAAAAGTAGACCAACTGAAGTTCTTTCCAGCAGCATACAGAATAGAACTGAAGGGAAAAGACCTTTTTCCCTTAGCTGGGAAACTGAAAAAGTGATTTCTGGAGCTGAGGGCATGTGTGGCTCCAAGGAAAGCTTTTATCTAAAGCAATGAAGAAGACATGCAGAGAAAAGCAGACATGATAGGGAGTACCCTGTGGATATTCAAGTCCTTGGTTTAAGGTACATGGGGTAGACTTAAATCATGTCTCCTTGTATCCACAACCTACACAGTCCCTTCCCACACCGATTCAGGTCTTGGCCACATGACTTGCTTTGGCTGGTGGGACATCAGCAAACATGATGTGATAAAGGCTAGAAAAATACTTGTGCATTGGGACCTACCTTCTCCCTTGCTGCTTAGTCAGCAAATGAGAAAGCCCAGGCTAGCCTGTTGGAGATAAGTGGCCCAGCTGATAGCCAGCACCATTTGCTGGACATAAAAGGAAGACCATCATGAATCATCTGACCCCAGTTATGCCCCATGAGGGATATCAGAAACGAGCAGAAGAACCATCAAGTTGAGCCCAGCCCAAAATGACAGTACAAAGACTCATGAGCAAATGAAAGGGTGGCTGTTTATTTCAGCAAGTTTTAGCATGGTTTGTTGTTCCACAATAAATAACTCGTGGGTCCCTGGTACCTTCCTGATACCATGTAAAGAAGGTGACAGTAGGACGAAAAACCATGTAGAAAGAAGAACCCATGTATCTCAAAGATCCCAGCTGTCCCAGCCAGCTGGCTAAGGTCACAGACACAACACTAAACCCAGCGGACACCACATGGAGCATATGTGAATCTCACACATGAGTTGGCAATCCACAGACTCATAAGCACACAGATGTTTATTTAAACTAACACTTTAAAAGACGCTCATTTTTGGAATGGCTTGTTATTTAGCAAAAGCTAACCTCCCTTTCTTGAAACCACTCATTTTTGCCTTTCTCCTGAAGCCACCGTCTTCCAGATTTCCCCCAATCTGTTGTACAAGATTGTTTAGTGCATTCCTAATATCCAATCGCCCCTCTTCCCTTGACTGCAAAATCTTGATTGTGTGTAGGGAGGCAATGTATCACCTCTAAATGCTGTGTCCATTTCCCTTGCAGCTAGATGTGGTTATGTGACACAGCTGAAGCCTTTAAGAAGGATATGACAATTGAGGCCACATCTCTTCCACTTTCCACCTTCCTTAATAGAATACAGATGTGATCACTGGAGCTACAGCAGCTCTTTTGAGACCATGGGTTTAAAGAGAGAGAGAGAGAATAAAAAAGAATCACAGAGATGTCATACCTGATTTTGTTGAAGAAAAAGAAAAAAAAATGGTCTTAAGACACCTGCTTAAAGTGAGCTGTTTCACATAGCTCAGTTAGATCTTCAGAGAAATGGGTTAGATATCTGAAACTGGTGATGGGAAGAGTCCTGATCAGTGACGTGGTCTTCCCCTGGGGAGTCCTGTGGTCACCTCTGCATGTCTACCATAGGATGCAAGATGCACTGCTTCCCCTTTCTCTCTGGCTCATGTGTAAACACAAAGGCATTTTCCTCTTTCACATTAAAATAGGTAAGACAGGTAGATGTTTTCGAAAAGTACTTCTTTAAAACCCAAAGAAAAACTCAAAGAAAATAATTACAAGAAATATAAACAGCATGAAATTGCCCTGTTCCCATCACATTGGATCCTAAAATCACCAGTTAAGCTCTATGGATCCAACTCTAGTCTCTTAATAAGAATAGCGGTTCTCAAAGAGGAGTCACCAAACCAGAAGCAATCAGCATTACCTGGGAACTTGTCAAGATGCAAATTCCCAGGCCCCACCCCAAACCTACCTACCAATCCCAAGCTCTGGGGGCAGGGCTATCCGTCAGTGTTTGAGCAACACCTTCCCATGATTCTGAGGTAGTCAGTATTTCGGAGCCACTACTTTATGATAAATATTTGCCAACATAGTAAGACAAGAAGCTCCCCACCTTTTCTTTAGGGTAAAGCCTAGGGTTTGATTCAAAGAGAATCTGGTGTCATACTGTGATCCTGGTATATTAGCTGGACATCTGGGGCCACATCTGATTAACCCTAGCGTCCTGTGGTCTTCATTTGGTCCACAGGTAAAATGTGATCATACTCTTTTAGGATAGTTTAAGATGAAAGGGGACCTGCAAAATGCCTGCCCATAGCCTGGCTCAAGGCAGGTATTAAATAAAGTCAGCTGACTCTCTTTACAAAGTCTGCATCTCAGTCCTGTTGCCAGAGCTCAGTCCAGCCGCAAATGTCTGGTATATGCACCCAAATTACTTTCAAATATAAAAAATAAGTTCCCCAAGTCCAGTTCAAATCTCCCAATACTTCTAAATACACCCCTTTCAGCCAGGTATCAAGATAGGGAGTCCTCCTTGTATTTTAACCGATTTGGTAGAATGACTGACACTAGTCAGACCCCAGTAGTCTGGCCTTTCCAGACTGAGGCCAGAGGAACTGCTACCCCCCAGGGCATCTCCGTCTTCCTCACTTCCAGGACCCTTCCTTCAGTGTCCTTCTTTCTGATGAACCCTAAATGACCTTTAACCATATCCTAAATATTCAGAGAGTTCATCACACTCAGAAACAATCATCAATTCAGAAACAGCTGAGTGCAAGATAGACCCTTGACCATAGTTTTTTGTTTGTTTGTTTGAGTTTACTGTTTTGAACAAGGAATCTATATCCATGATTAAAAGATTCAAATATTATAAAAGAGGAGATTATGCAAAGTTATTCTCTTTTGTACTGCTGGCACTTAGATCCCTTCCCAGAGACAACTATGCTTACCAGCTTTTTGGATAAACTTTCAGAAATAGTCTATATATGGAAAAATCATGGAAAAAAAACTATATATATATGTATATATATATAGTGAGATATATACGTGTGTGTGTGTGTACATATGCGAATGTACACACACATACATTACCCTCTCTGTTTTCCACAGAATGTAATATATTATACACACCATCTGCACCAAGAATGTGGAAATCATGGGCAGAGGGAGATTAATAAGAGACCTTCGTGATCTTCGGAGTCCTATATGGGGAACCCAGAGAGTTTGGATGATATCATCTGCAACATAGAAAAATCTTATCCTGTGCGTCCTGTGTCTCTGGCTACAGGCAGATACTCTCTTGATGACTGTATCCATGTATGGATAAGTGTGAATACTTGTGTGCCTTACTCTGCAAACACACAAACAGGACTACGCCCATCTTTTGGGATCACTGTTCTCTGTTACACCTGCCTGGTCACTCATCAGTCCTAGACTGGACTTCCAGCCCCTGGGATGAATTGCTGCTAGAAGGCCCTGTACTGACTGGCTCCCTGTTCACTTTTCTCACACCCAAGACTGTGTAGCAACATCTAATTTACTGGGGGGACTCATACTTGACATTGCCCAAGCCTTAAAGCCCAGTCTGCCTAACGGCACATATCCTCCTCCTGCATTCCTGACAATAGCTAACAAAAACTGATGGGATCTTAATCTGTTTCTCCCTCTATTTACAGACGGGAAAAATGGGACCCAGGCTTAGGGCCAGGGAAATCCCTAAAGGAACATGGATAGCAATACACCCTGGAATCAGGACTCTGGGATCAGCTTGGGCAAAGAGACGTTGAATGTCTAACAGTAGTAAGTTCTAATCCTGGGTTCACTACAGGAGACCTGTGTTTTCCTCATTCTGGAGCCCTTGCTGGAAGACATGTAAGGTGCGATAATAGTACTTACATACAGAATAATTAGGGTTATAAGACAAATATATCCAAAACACCAAATAATGTGGACTATAGAAAAATCATTCGCTAAATTTTAAGTGGTGCTCCCACATTTCTTAGAGGTTCACCCTCTGAGCTCTAGCTTGCTTTCCTATTTCAGTAAACATTATTCAAATATATAGAGTAGCTCCTGCATGGGGGATACAAAGATGATCAAGACAGTTCCTCTGTCCTTGAGAAGTGGAAGGGGTGGCAGAGAAACCTAGCTAGTTCCCACACCCCAGGGAAAGCTTCCTTCTGTGGAGGTGTGATGAGGCACACTGGGAACACAGAATACTTATCTACCTGCTGTTGACAGGATAAAGGGCAGGCTGTGTGTCTCTGCTGGACCAAGGACAAGCATGGGGCAAAATGGGAATACCCATTTCCAGCCATATTTCCTCAACCATGCCCACAGATCCCACAGAGTTAGTCAATGGTACCCCAGAGTGTCTCAGTTTGTTTTTTTTTTCTAAATCCTATAGCCAGCACTGTGGGCACTTTCATTTCCGGGCTTCCAGATGCACAGGAATACAAGAGTCTCCCTCCTCTCCAACAAGGCATGTCCTTCCACCTTTCACACTCAGGCCCTGCATGACCTCTAGATGAAGACTCCGGAGAAATAAGCCTCTGAGGGTAATTTGTCAAGCGTGCTATTCGGCAGCAGGGCAGGGAATCTTTCCTGACTTCTCCAGATAGGAGCTCACATCACAGCATGAAATTTGTTTACCCTTATCTTTGCACACAAGAACAAATTATCCCACCCTTGTTATAAATCCAGCAGCCCTGCATCTGTGAGCGGGTTTCCACGTAAATCTCCGGCAAACGCTCCTTGGCTGACTGTTCACTTCGTTTGCTGCCTTTTCCTGGCCCCACCTCATGGAACTGTTAGTCTCACCAGTGGACGTGCTGGTTTTCTTTTGTAGAGATAACAAAAGAGTCTGGCTGCCACAAAAACCTCACCACCTACAACAGAGCAGGTATCCTCTCTCCCAGCTGAACTGCCTTGGCTCCATGGGCCAGAAAGATCCACCAAGCCACAGGGAGATCTGCCCTTAACATCCTGGGAGGCCAGAACTTACCAGCCTAGAGGGCCCCTTACAGACTCACTCTGTTCCAGACAGTTAGTATGAACAGATGGTCCCGAGTCCGGTGAGGAATCTGTCCAAGTGGATTTTAAATGGCCTCAGCAGCCATTTAAATAATGTGGGTCATGCAGGGGAAGGGGACCCCTCCAGACAGCTGAGACAGGTGCCCATCAAAGTAAACATCCTTGGGCTGGATGCTTAGAGCTCAAAGAAAATAGGATGGCTTAGTGAAAAAAAAAAAAAAAAAAAGTCATTAATAACAGCAACAATAGCTACAGAGCCCTTACCTTACAGCGCAGGGCTCCATGAGGCTCAGGGCTAGGGTCCCTGAGTGTAATTCTCTGGTGTTACCCCTCCAGGTGCCCATGGTAGTTCACAGTAGAGGGGGGCGCTGTTCAAAATAGGGACCTCAAGCACAGAAAGGTTAAGTGAGATGTTCAGGGTCACACAGAAGTGAGAGGTAAGAGCTTGATTCAACAGGCGGTCAGACTTCAGGGCCTATGTTCTAAGACAGTGCTTCCTTATGCACTAACACACACAAGAAGCTGCTGGTGACCTTGCTCAGATGTAGATTCTGACAGATCAGAGTAAGGGCCTGAGATCCTGCCTTTCCCACAAACTCAGCTCCCAGGTGAGGCCCAGGTGAGGCCCATGAGGCCAGGTCAAAGACCACACTTGAAGGGAGGGCAGTCCAGCCCAGCACTATAAAGTGGAAGGGGAGTGCCTCTGTTGGCCCGCCTACTCTTGTTACTTGTCCAAAGAGAAGGAAGAACAAAAATCGGGAGTGAGCTCCTAGAAACGTTGTAACGATTTGACAGTTATTTTATATCTGCTAAATCTAGTAGAAAAAAGTTAAGGTTTGTACAACATTTTATTATTTTTATTTCATCCAGTAATTTATATCAATGTTATTTTATAAAGGTATTGCACACAAGCAGTTAGAAATTATAAACAAAACCAGGAAACAAAACAAACAGCCTAGTCCTTTTTCCCCACAGAAAATTTGAAAATCACTTCTCAACACTACTATGCTGTACTGATTCCCTCACAAATGGGGAGTCTAGGACCAGGGGGTGTATGAGCATCTGTACCACCTCCGTCCCACTTCCTATAGGTTCCATTTTCTTGTGGTTTTGAGGCAGTTCTGGTGTATCTAGCCCCACCTGTGCCATCCATAAAACCCCTCACGTAATGTCAATTCTGCTCTGTCCCTTCCTAGTTTGGGAACCTCTGCCAATTCACTCAGCCCCTCTGAGGCTCCTTTTCTTCCTCTGTAGAATAAAGCCCACCTAAGGCATGGGAACAAGGGTATAAAGCATGCACAGGGCTTAGCACAACACTTAAGAAAGATCACTAGCAATCAGTAAAGAGCAGATACAATCATCATGGGGGGGGGGGGAGCTGCAAGAAATAAATTCATACCAGGCAATCATTGACTCCATCTGCATTTTCGAGAAAATGCTCCTGACACTCTTCTAGGCATTGGGAAAGCAAGAGGGTGCGTTTCTCTCAACAAAACTGAATTAATTTCTTTTCAACTTAGAAAAGTTGGCACCCAATTTCTCACCAAAGTCTGCAACAAAAGTGAAATTTTAATCCTAACCACTAGGCAAGAACAGTGCCCCAAGGCACTGCAAGATGTTTGATCATCAAGCAAAAATGTAATTATTTTCATGCGGCTGCACTGCAGAAACTTAGGCAGGTAGGTGAACTAACACAGTTTAAAAGATTTTCAATAACAAGGAATAAAACAAGGCAGGTTTTATTTAACCTTCAGTTAAGCAGAAAGCCAGCTAAGGAGAGATAGTCAAGGTGGAGTGTTCCTAGTTAAGGGTTGTTAGATTCTGCCGGTAACTCATTTACATAATGACCCAGGAGGCAAGAGCCCCTGGGGTCTGTGGACAATGGAAGGAAAGCAACTGAGTACATTATTGGTAAATGTTGATCAAGTCCTTGACTCTTTGGGGCAGGATTTTGTAAATCACTAGGTGAAGGAAATTTGCCAGGTGGGAATAGGAATCTTTCTGACCTCGACAAAATGGCAGACTTCTTCGTGCTCAGGTTTTGTTGGTGCCCTGTTTAAGTGCTTGCAGGGATGTAATGATTCGGTACAGCACACTGAAATCCATAGTTGGCATGTCCCCAAAGATCTAATGACTCAGACCTTCCCTCAGTAATACATTCATTTGTCAAATTAGTCAGGGTCCCCATGTTGTTTCTTTCTCCCTCTCCCTGGGATATCTAGATACAGAGAGTTCAGGTTCCTTTCCCCTATGGGGCCATCTTCTATCTGTCTGTCTCTGAAATCAGCATGGGTGTGCTGAAGTCTAAGACTGGTCCGACACCCTTGAGCTAGATGCTCTGGTGGAAGCCCACAGAGAGGAGGAGGAAGAGGAGAAAGAAACAGTTAATGGCTACACTTTGCCTTACCAAGAAGCTCCTTCCTGTTGTTGGTCACATCAGTGGGAAAATCAGTGGCTAGAGCACCAGGGACCTCTGTCCAGTGGATCTGGGTCCATATCCTGTTGGTTGGCTGATTTGCCACTTTACGTGGTTCACTTTCCTCAGCTCTAAAATGGGTATTAGAATCATAATAGAACCTGCCCTGTGAGGTTATGGGAAGGGTCAACCAGGTAATGTTTACAAATAGCAAGGTACCTGGCACAGAATGAATTCTCCTGCTATCTCAAGAGACAAGACTTTATCTTTCTGCTGGTTCCCAGTGAAGAGTAGCATAATATGCTACCCCAAAAGGCATCGCTTTGGCACATGGATTAATTTGAGTTGAAGGCAACTGAGAAGAAGCAGATACAAGAAAAGCTCTCTGTCCTTCCCCCTCTGCCTGAAGACAGAACATAAATACTCCTTGTTAAGGTGCCCCCCTTCCACACTTCCTGTACCATTGGAGATAAGATGGCATAGAGAAAATTTCCATTAGTTTACCATTAGTTTCCCCATATATTTGCCTTCCCACAATTTGCTTTCCTTAGAAGTTCAAAGCCCTTTGTCTTGTCACTTCTCTACAAAATTACTGTACTTTACTAAAGTACAAAAAAGCCCAAGTTACAACCACACTTTTGATCTACTCATCACCAAGGGCTCCTCTATATGTGTGTGATACACACATCAATAAGCTTTTATTTGTTTTTCTCTTGTTAATCTGTCATTTGCTAGTCTAATTTGAGGACTCCAGCCAATGAACCTAAGACAGAGAAAAATTGTTTCTTCCCCTATAAGAGCTATGTACAGAGTGATTATAGCTTCTCCAATTTGCAAAAGCTTGGTAAACATAACTTATATACTTATCCTTTTGGCTCAGTCTCTAAATATCCCTTGTCTGGCATCCCCAACTGCTTTTAGGATTCTTAAGACAAAGGCTTAATTCTATGTATTCATTAATCCATTACTTAAAAAATGCTTACTGAACATCTCCTAAGCTGTTCAGTAGATGCTAGTTGGTGTGATGGAGCCCTGAGCATCCAGACGGCAAGGATCAGGTTTTGGTACCTTTGCACAGCAAGTGAGAACAGTGGATAGCACAAAGTAGGCATTCAGTAAGGATGCCTGGTACAGGACCGGCAGACATAGCCGCTGAGTGCTATGAGCAGTGGTGCACGTTCAGCCCCAGCCAGAATCCAGGGCAGGGCTAGCCCAGGGTTAAGTCCTCCCCATGGAGAGGGAGAAGTCCATCCCATCCTTTGCTCCCACAGTTTCATCAGATAACTCATTCACTCAAGCGGCCATCAACCCCCAATGCCATGAACTTTAGCAAAATCCTTTCTTGAGGGGCACCTTGGTGGCTCAGTGGGTTAAAGCCTCTGCCTTCAGCCCGGGTCATGATCCCAGGGTCCTGGGATCAAGCCCCGCATGGGGCTCTCTGCTCAGCAGGGAGCTTGCTTCCCCTCCTTTCTCTGCCTGTCTCTCTGCCTGCTTGTGATCTCTGTCTGTCAAATAAATAATTAATCTTTTAAAAAAAATCCTTTCTTGATATCTGTTCCCCTTAATAGGTCTTTACGGACTTCCTTTTTTTTCTTTTTTCCTTTTCTGTTTCCCCTCCTCGGCCCACTTTACTCCACCAGCTTCTTTCTAGTTTCACTCTACACCTTAATTTTGAGAACGGAACACATACTTGAAACTCAAAATCACTTTTTGAAGAAATGCTTCTCCTGAGTCACACAAAATGAGAATATCAGGCTAATCCAAAGAAGGGTCTGTTTACTCCCTGCATAACTGTTAAGCTTCTACCATGTGTAGAACACTATAAAGGACAAAGGGGATGCAACAGTGACATGTCACTCTGCCCTCCTTGAGACATGGGCAATGATGAAAGAAGCAAATGCAATCACTATTGTAATAAATGTTTCATAGGAAACAAATGGGCTGAGGAAGGGTGAGGTGGGTAGTAAGCTCGTCAGCAAAACCCCCTCTAAGGACTTGACTTCATTGGAGGCATAAATAATATGGAGGATTTAGCTTTGTGAAGAGTGGAATTCCAGAACACTCCAGGCCCAGGGAATGGACATATCAAGGTCTGAGGTAATCACATGCTTGGTGTGGACAGGAAACCAAGGACTGACACGGCAGGGCCGTACAGAGTGCGCAGCTGGGAAACTGAGAGGACATGAGGCCAGAAGGGTAGTGAGAAGTCAGATTCATGAATGAATGCGAAGATGGAAGGAATGTGGCATATGAAGACAAAGGAACTCAGCCATATCGGTTACTGTCTGGCCCAGCTGGGTGGCTGGAGGTCACCCCTACTCCGTGGCACTATCTTGTGTCTGATTCTTTTTTTTTTTAATTTTATTTATTTATTTGATATAGAGAGAGAGATCACAAGTACACAGAGGAGGAAGCAGGCTCCCCGCTGAGCAGAGAGCCCGACCTGGGGCTCAATCCCAGGACCCTGAGATCATGACCTGAGCTGAAGGCAGAGGCCTAACCCACTGAGCCACCCAGGCACCCCCCTCTTGTGTCTGATTCTTGACTCTGCAAATCACTATTTGTGTTGTCATGGGCAAGATGCTTATGGATACTGATAATAAAGCCCAGCTCACGGGTGAGGCTTAGATGAGTGAATACACATAAAGCTCTTGGAATAGTGTTATTTATAGGAAGCACTTCACAGATGTTAGCTGCTGCTATCTTACTTGTTTCTTACCACTTTCATGAATTCTTCATCATCTGAGGTATAATCCTTAAGCTCAAAGACTCAGAAACCCACCTCTGCCAACCCATGGAAAGTGGTGGGACTTATGCACAGAGTCTGAAGTGTAAAGCCAGGCCCCCACCTCTCGCTGACTGACAAAAGGAAATATAATGATCAGGTCAATTCGAAATGTTTATAAGCATGTCTTCTATGAGTCCCCAAACACCTCTCAGGAGGTAACTTCATTGGTAGGGAGTAGAACATGTGAGGTAATGTTAATGGTGGGTGTCCTGGATCTGTAAAATTATGTTTTAACCCAAGAGATCTAAGATATTACAATTTTAAAATGCAATCACTTGGAAACAATTAGTAAGATACTTTACTTTCGTACCATATTGTAAAATTGTTGTGCATTTTACATTTACAACACATTTCATTTCAGACTGGCTACATTTCAGGGACTCAACAGCCACATAAAACTAGTGGCTACCATATTGAACACAGCAGAGCTATAATTTCTTGGTGAATTTAGCTGTGTTAGAGGAAAGCCGACTCCCTGCTGAGCAGAGAGCCCGATGTGGGGCTCGATCCCAGGACCCTGGGATCACGACCTGAGCCAAAGGCAGAGGCTTTAACCCAATGAGCCACCCAGGCGTCCCCTGGCCTCCACTTCTTAACCCCTCTGAAATTCAACTGTCTAGGATAGTTCCTGGCACACCACAGGCCTGTGGTAACTTTTTAAAGTAGTTTTCTCATCTCTAAATTAAGAATAATCCTAACATGTGTCAAACACTGTTCTAGGAGCGAGGGATACCTCCATGAACAAAACAAGAATCCCTGACTTTGTAGGGCTTATGCTCTAATCAGGAAAGGTAATACATGAAATAATATAGAATCCTAAAAGGTAGTCAGTGAGTTGAGTAAGTGATAGAGAAACTGAACAGCAAAGAAGAATAAGGAGTATGTGTGGGAGGACATTTGGAATTTTAAATAGTGTTGCCAAGGAAGGCTCACCAGGAAGCTATCATCTGAGTCAAGACTTAGCACGCCATGAAGTGATCTGGTGGAAAAGTGTTCCAGGCAGAAGGAATAGCAAATGTTAAGGCTGTGAGAGAAAAGCACGGTCACCACGGGGGAGGAACAGCAAGGGGTCCGTTGTCTGGAGGTTGAGTGAGGGGGGTGCCAGAGAGGTAACATGGAAGACAGGCCAGGGCTTTGGGGGCCATTTGAGGAATTTGGGCCCTTCCCCAAATGAGTGGGGAGCCATAAGGGGGCTTTGACCAAAGCAGTAACCTGGCTTGGCCCATAGTCTCTTGGGATTGCTAGAGGTGGCTGGGTTGTGCAGAGCCTATAATGGGGTAAGTGTCCCCATGGTGTTCCCTGGGCCTCAGGCCTAGAAGTGGCTTGGGGAAAGCAGACAGAAATTGACCAACCAGATTTGTTAAGTCCAGTGCCCCAAAACCCAGGTGGATAGCCCCCCCTAATCTGTCCTGCAGAAAGCCATGCTGAACAAATGCTGCCTTCCTCCCTCATGTCCACTCTCCTTCCCTGGAAGCATGAAGAATGCCCAAGGAAAGAAAAGGAGGTTGGGTTTGCTGTGCTGAAGCTTTTCTCATTATTGACAGCCCTGTCTCCTCTCTAAATATCTCATCCTCCCCTTTTTTGCACAAGAAGTGCAAAATAAGATTCTTAGAATTTAGACTTTTTTTGAAATCTCTACATTTGGATTTGCAGATATGCCAATATTTGGATTTATAGAGCTGTAATTTAAGCCGGTCTCTCCCCTGGAACCGCCTGGTGAAATGCATCTTTCATGAGGCTCATGCAGGAGCCCAGCTACAAGCTCAGACTCCTGAGCACAAATCAAACTCTCCCGTTCAACATCAACAGTATGTTGTCAGGGGCCTCCCAAACAGCAAGGATCTGGAAGGGACAGGCCTCAGTGTTTTCCCACTGGTGAGCCCTCTTCTAGAAAAGGATTAAAAGGCTCCTCACAAGTTAGCCACAGGATGAAGGGACGGAGAGCTAAAGGTTTTGTGTGGGTGTTCTAGCCCCAGACCCCTTCTCAGGGCATCTCCTCTCTATGCCTACAGGGCAGCCTAGCTCTGGCCCGGCCTGCCTGAGACAACCTGCTCTGGTATATGAGGGGAAAAGCAATTCAAATACAGAAGCCGAGGAAAAGGATGCTAGTCAGCAGGGGCGCCTGGGTGGCTCAATCAGTTAAGCTTCTGCCTTCAGCTCAGGTCATGATCCCAGGGTCCTGGGGGCACTGGGCTCCATGGTCAGCGGAGAGCCTACTTCTCCCTATCCTTCTCCCTCTGCCACTTCCCCTGCTTGTTCTGTCAAATAAATAAACGGAGGGTGGGGGGGGATGCCGCTCAGCAGCCTCTGTGATTCCTTCCTTAATCTGAAGGTCAAGGAATAATTCAGTTAAAGTGCAGAACTCTTTATGCAGGTTTTAAAGCCCAAGACAGCCAGGCTGAGAAGGTGGGGAGGGTAGTTGCAGGCCACCAGCTCTCAGAGGAGAGAGAGGCCCAGTCCTCACCTCCTGGGAAGCATCGGATTCAAAAAAGAGACAGAAAAAAGAATATGTGCCCAAGGCAGGTTATTTGTTGTCTTTTTTACTGGATGGCCCTGCGCATGTAGTTGCTGCTGTGTATGTCACCTCAGCTGGAGATGGGGGCCCTTTGTGAGAGGGAGTCTGGGCTAACACACTTGGCCTCACCTTGCTTCCCTCTCCTATCCACACCCCACCCCCAGCAACTCCAGGGAGGGCAATGACCAGGATGGGGAAGTGCCCAGGTAGGGCAGCCAGCTGTCCCAGATGGCCCAGGGCATGCTAAAATCCGGGTAGTAGTCCCAGGCAAATCAGGACAAGCTGGTCACCCTACATCCAGAAGACACACCAGCCCCCTGGTCCAGGGACTGGCCCATGTCTGCTGGAACCCATGTGCTGGTGCCCCTGAGCCTGCTGGATGCAGTGGGAAAAGCAGACTTGGAATCAGCTATATTTGGATTTGAAGCCAGCTTGTCCCATTACAGTCAGCAGGATGCCTATCCCTAGGCCTTTGGGTGCTTAACTGGGAAACCTAAAAAACAGGATTGGTATGGAAATTTAGTAAGACCAAGCCCACAACCAATGGCTGGCCTTTTCCTCCCCATAGTGAAATCATCGTCTGGCTCTTACAAGTTGTGTGAATAATGCCTGGCATCTCCATAGGCTTCAGGGGTTCTAGGATGCTTCCATGTACAAAATCTCCCTGGAGGATTCACAAGCGAGTCAAGGAGTATCATCAGCCTCACTTTAGAGACTGGGGAAGGGGGCCAAATGGAGAAGAGAGGCTCCAAGGTCATGCACCTGGCAGACAGGATATCAGCCCACATCACCTGTTTCCATTCTGCTACTGTGCACCTCCTACAGTTTCAACAAAATCCCCAGCAGTGGGGAATTGGCACAGGTAAGTCTGGGAGTTTCCCAATATAAGGAGGTACGGAGGAACCTGTTTTCCAGCAAATTCACTCAGCTATCTGCTGCCACGGGGAGCCTGGGGCCCAACCCCGGGGACCAGGCAGAGTTCCAAACTGCCTAATCAGATAATTCTGCCCTCGTGCTCCTGTTTTGCACATTCTTGGAATGAGCCATTCAAACGACAGCACCTGCAGAGTCAGGGCTATTGCCCTGTCAGGTAGAAATGTCAATTCTCGATTATTCCCCACTGCTTTGGACAGAAAACTGGGAGAATGACTAACTGGCATTCAACACAGCTTGCTTTTATTGAACGTCTCCTCCAAGGAGGTGTGTGGGATGTGACACTTGGGTCACTGCTGGGTTGGGGGGATGAAGTGATAGTGTGGCTGAGAATCCCAATCCAATGAACGTGTCTCCAGTGAGAGGCTGCTCTTGGGGATGGTACCTTCAGGGGTGGGCTTTCTCCTTTGTCTGCCAGGCTCCATTTGTACAGAATGCCTTCCCTCCTGCAGCATGGCCTTTTACCTGCTTCCTCTCCCATCCCTCTTCAGTCCATTTTCCAAGGGCAGTCAGCTTGATGACCTTCAGACCTCAAAGCCTCCTACCTTTCCAACTGCACCTCCCACCCCAGGCCCTCATTCACTGGCTCCTTTCCTTTCCCTGATCATCCCAATTCCTTCCCATCTTGGTTGGGAATGTAGAGGGAATGCCAAGGCCAGCTCATCCCAGTGCTAGCTTAAGTTTCTCTTCCTCAGGAGTTCATCTCTGGCCATCTTACCCAAAGTAGGCCAAACCACCATCCCCCACCACCCAGTCATAGTTAATCCCATTACCCTTTTTTAATTTCTTCATGGTCCTTGTCTCAGAAATTCTTCTTCATTGACTTCTTTGCTACTTGCCTCCTCCTATCAACATATAAATGCCATAAAAGAAAGGACTTTGTTTACTGTGTTCTTGTCTTTATCTCTGGAGGCCACTAAAACCATCAAAACTCAAGTATTTGCCAAATCTTAAAGAATGTGTTGGTCTCTACTTAAAACAAAGTGGTTGTGAACACAGGCGTTAAAGTCAAGGGGACCTGTGAGATCATCCCATCCCACTTGCCACCTGGCCTCTCTGAACTTAACAGACTAACAGAATCAAGAGCTCACTGGTAGTTGTCATTACTAATCTAGAGTTGTGTCCCCCTCAGGATTCCAACACCCCTGATGGCAGGCATTTTGGAACTCACTTGTGCCCACATGCCTTCAAACTTCCCCTAGGCACCCTCTACTTCCCCTTCCTTCGGGACAGGTCATACTGTCCTAAGAAGTCTAATTATTTCTCTGTCTTCTTCACTACACTGAGCCTCATGGGGACATGAATACCTATAAACCCTAGCATGCTGCCTATTGAATTTGTAGAATGAACGTGTGGTATATAAGATGAGTAGGTACCTAGTACATCTTCAAGAAATATGTTTTGAATCAAGCTCTCTCTAAAAAAGACATTTTAAATACATGAATTAAAGAATAATACCAAGTGGTATTTGACTAAGGGCTGAATTACATACAATCAAGTGATACAATGTGTAGTATAGAACTTGAAGGGCCAACAGAAAGAACAGTGATAGCCAACACAGAGGTTCCCCAGGCCAGCCAAGAAACTAGGGTAGTTGAGGTGAGTAGGATGGGATAGGGGCCAGCTGGAGTACATCTCATCTCCAAGGCAACGGTTGCTTAGTTCTAGCTCCTTGTTGCCATCACAGAATGTGGGCCTGATGGGCTTACATAGTTACCTTTTCCAAGTAAAGTTGGAAATCTAACCTTGAGACTTCCCAAGGCTCCAGATTGTTGACAGCTAATTTAACTTCAAATTCATTAAACGATTATTTGAGATGAGCAAAGAATGTCTGAGAGCACTTATATAACCTCTGACCGATCAAGAGCCCCAGGTGACTGGAGGTTGGGCCCTAATCAGGAATTAATGGAAGAAGCCACAAAAGAGGCAGGTTATCAATGTGGCCCAGTATTCTGCTAAAGCCTTCATCAAGCACTTATTGAGCATTTGTTACCTACCAAGCATTGGGATATAAAAATGACTCAGAACCTTACTCCTCTGAGACTTTCTGCTCAAGAAATGCTGTTGAGCCATGATCACATAACCTGAACGCAGCTCCTCAAGACAAGGGGACAGGCACCTAGACAGGTAGATGTTGTTTACTCCTCATTAGATCTGTCCCAGAGTGCTGGAAGCAAACTGTCCTACCTCCCTGTCCTTCTGTGGCTTCTCCCATCCCCAGCCACTGTACCCAGTACCAGCCGGGGCAAAGTGGCCTACTGCTACTAACCCCCCACAAAGGTTTCTCAAGCTAACAGACATGGAATGACTTGTCATTCCCTCTGTAAGCTTAACCCCTCCCTGTAAAATGGGTACCTCCATGAGCTCACATGGTGGTGACACACAGCATTCAGGTAACAGCAGCACCTCAGAGCTCGTGCCTGAGGCTGTTTAGAAAATATTTTAATTTAATCTGCACAGCAGGCACACAGAAGTCTCTTTTTTGGCCTAACTTATACTGTGATCTTGGACTTGCTGAAGGACTAACTTCTATCACAGCCCTGCCAATATTGATTGTTCGGGCTCAAAAGTACCTAAGTAAATTGATTTTTTTTTTTTTCTCTCAAACTAAAAAGGATCGCAGTAGTGTTAGTATATTCCTGTTTCCACTGGTTGGTATGCACACTGAATAAATAATAGTGTTACCCGGAAAAATTTAGTTAAAAGAAACAGTGACGGAAAACAGGGTAGAAGAGGTCTTAAATTGCATTCTTAATTCCACTACAAATTAGTCTGGTATTCCAGTAAATGCCTGGGCTTGTCTATTAACAATGCTCCACCCCCACTCCAATCTATTGTTTTTTAAAAGATAACACTATAGTAACCCACCTCTTAGGTAAGGAACAAAACAAAGGGAAAAAAAGCAAGACACACACAGGCAAATACAAAAAATGAAAAAGCAAAATTAGCTTGGTGGGAGCAAGTGTCCCCTTGTGGTGAGGTTAATAGGCAACACTCCTCTCCGGTCACTTCCTTAAGTCAGCAAGGAAATACATCGACCAGAGGCCTCTGCAAATTTGTTCTTAATTTAAGGTCAATTAGACAATTCCTACATCCCCTATTCTCAAGAAAATAATGAGAGCAAATGCTTCCTCTAACTACCAGATGACCTGGTAACTCTTGAAACAAGAGGTTATGAAATCTACTTTGTGCTAACTTCCAGGGACATGTAATAAAACAGAGCACAGGGCTTGGAAGCAAGCCAGCAACTAAGACTTTGTTCTGTTTTATACTGTTTCCTTTCTGTGAACTTTTCCCCTCACCGGAAAGTTTCACAGCACTCATTCCAGAAACACCTCTCAACTGAAACGCTTCTCCAGCTGTCCCAGTAAAAAATTCTTTTCTGTGACCTTTGGTAAGAAATACATTCTAGGAAAGAAAAGAAAGAAGCAAACGTCTGTTCAGTGCCTAATGACTATTCGTCTCTCTCCAGGTCTCCGGGGGGGAAAAGAGGCGAAGGGGAAACAAAACAAACGCCAAAACTCTCATTTCCTCTCTCATCTCTACACTGGCAGGTGGCGTACGCCTCCCAATGTCTCTTTAAAGCCCTCAGCTCGGAAAAATACGAACTGAGCAAGAATCCCGGACCCCCACAGCAAGCCCTTGTTCTAAGAAGGCAAGCGGGATTCCCAGAGGCGAGAGCAGACCCGAGCGATCAGGGTATCAGGAAGCCCGCCCTTGATTACTTACCAGCAGGATTTAAATCAGCTCCGACGCGGGGGCGTGGCTTGGGCGGAGCTCCGCGGACCCCGTGGGCGGGGCGGGGGCGGGGATCCCGGAGGCTCTGCGCCGTGTGGGAAAGACCTGGGCTCCGGGAGCAAGCCTCTGTCTCTTTAAATGCCAGGGGCTGCGCTCCCGCCCGGAGAGCCTGCAGCCGGATCTACAATCCCGTCCCTCCCGCTCCCGCGCTTGTTGCTTGCCGGGTCCGAGCGGGAGCTGCCGCCGCCGGGCAGCAAAGCTGCTTCCTTCTCCGCCTTCTCGAGCCCCACCTCCCCCGAGAGCAGGTTGAGGGGGAGCAGCAGCCCCAGCAGGAGGGAGGGGTGCGGTGTAAACAGGCATTGCTCCCCACCTTCAAGTCTTGGAGCGCTACGTAGCCGCGGGGGCAAGACATGCTTCGCTCCCCCCTGCCCAGCCCTGCTGCCACCGGCGCCCGGAGAGGAGGGATTGCGGATCCCACGCCTGCAAACTCACCGTAGAAGTCTCAAGGTGCGGCTGGGGGGAGGGAGCCAATTCCCCAAGGCCGCCACCTCTCTGCGGGTGAGTTTTCGCAGGTAACCCGAACCAAAGGGCGGGCGAGCGCGCGGGGGAGGGGCGGGCGAGACGGGAGGAGAAAGCGCCGCAGGTGAGCCAGGTAGGGCGGCTCACCTGCCGAGCTGCGAGATCTCCGCCGGTTTCCCCGAGGATGGAGGCTTGGGAGCCGTCTCGGGGGCTAAGTTAGGACCCTGGGGTGAAAGGAAGGTTAAGAAAAGGGGGATTGGAGTAAAGTTTCTCTTCTTTCCTCCTCCAGCCTGGGCTTGGCAGGTAGGGCGCCGGCGGAAGTGGTAGGAGCTGCTGATGCAACGGGCGTTTGCCTGAGCGAAGTGAAGTGCTGGGGGCGGGGTAGAGCTAGAGTTGCCCTGCCTCCTGTGACCGTGACCCTAGAGGTGGAGGAATAAGGGAAGGCTCACCACATCCGAGCTTCCCTGTAAAATGGCTCCAGGTGCTCGGCTCCCAGCCCTTCCTCCTCTTAAGAAATCCTTTTCATGGAGGGGCTCCTACATGGCTTCCTTGCTTTCCTCTCCCAACAGGTGGTCTCCGCCCCTGTCCGGGGACCCGTGCCAATGACCCTAGTGGTGGTTTCGCTTTCTCCCCTCTCGGCTGCGTGAACGTGTATCCGCTGCGTGATGGGTAACCAGGTGGAGAAACTGACCCACCTAAGTTATAAGGAAGTTCCCACCGCCGACCCCACCGGCGTGGACCGGGACGACGGGCCCCGCATCGGGGTCTCCTACATCTTCTCCAACGACGACGAGGACGTGGAGCCGCAGCCGCCGCCCCAGGGGCCGGATGGCGGCGGCGACGGCTTGCCCGACGGCGGGGACGGGCCACCACTGCCGCCACCGCAGCCCTACGACCCGCGACTGCACGAGGTGGAGTGTTCCGTGTTCTACCGCGACGAGTGCATCTACCAGAAGAGCTTCGCGCCGGGCTCCGCGGCGCTGAGCACCTACACGCCCGAGAACCTGCTCAACAAGTGCAGGCCTGGCGACCTGGTGGAGTTTGTGTCGCAGGCACAGTACCCGCACTGGGCTGTCTACGTGGGCAACTTCCAGGTGGTGCACTTGCACCGGCTGGAGGTGAGCAACAGCTTCCTGACGGACGCGAGCCAGGGCCGGCGCGGCCGCGTGGTGAACGACCTGTACCGCTATAAGCCGCTGAGCCCCGGCGCGGTGGTGCGCAACGCTCTGGCACACGTGGGCGCCAAGGAGCGCGAGCTGAGCTGGCGCAACTCGGAGAGCTTCGCCGCCTGGTGCCGCTACGGCAAGCGCGAGTTCAAGATTGGCGGCGAGCTGCGCATCGGCAAGCAGCCCTACCGGCTGCAGATCCAGCTCTCCGCGCAGCGCAGCCACACGCTCGAGTTCCAGAGCCTGGAGGACCTCATCATGGAGAAGCGGCGCAACGACCAGATCGGGCGCGCGGCGGTGCTGCAAGAGCTCGCCACGCACCTGCATCCGGCAGAGCCTGACGAGGGCGACAGCGACGCGGCGCGGACTACGCCGCCTCCGGGGCGCCCCCCGGCGCCGGGACGGGAGGATGAGGCCCGGGAGGCGGCTGTGCACTGAAGGGCGGGCTGAGTGCGGAGTCTTGAGAGGAGCCTTTCCGAACAGCCGCCTCTCCCCCTTGCCTCCTCTCACTCCCTCCTTCAGTACCTTCCAGGCCCCATCTGGGCTCCTGGGCCTTTTGGAAAAAAGGAGAGTTGGTGAAATGTGCAGCCAGCTGTGGCTTGAGCTTGTTACCCTGGACAGAGGATTAAGAGGGAGCAGGTAGGAGCACTGGGGCCGGTGGGGGGGCGGGGGGCACTTCTTGCCTGCCCTCTGGATCTGTCTTCCTTGCTGACGTGGGCCAAATGGTGGACTTGCCTGACAATTTTTGCTGTACCTGGGTCCAAAATCGACCCTTCTTAGGCCCTCGGGAGTGGAGGAAAGTTCAGACTACCAGTGCCCCCCATTGCCTCCTCCCTGCTTCCTCTCCTCTCCTGGGCTTGGAGGGGGCCCTGTACTGAGGCCTGGGAGCGTTTGTGGCTGCGCCCTGCCAAGCACCGGCAGCCGCAGATCTGCTGCCCCCCACCTCCCCCAGGGGTGTGTGTGGGATGTGGGAGGCCGGGGAGATTTACGGTGGGGGATTGCTGGGGTATAAGACTGGAGAGACCAGGCCCGGGTCTGGGGGCAGCAGACCACAACCGAGCAGCCCCCTGTGAGGTGTAATAAATAGTTGGGTAAACTTGGGCTACAACACAGACTTTGCTACCTCCCCCTCGCCCCCCACCCCCAGGTAATTCATCTTCTGGAGCTGGCTTCTGGCGGAGTCTCCTGCCCCCTCCCGTTTCAGCCACCACTTCCCAGGTTCCAAGCAAATCATCGCCATGGGACGGCTAGGGGAAGGATTCAATTATGATTCTGTTTTGCCGCCTTTGTTTCTGGCCTGCTTTCGTAGGCACTAGGAGCCCCGTTGTTATCAAAGGAGGGAATGGCCCTTTGTGTCTCTGATCTAATTAAACCTGCTGGGCTGTGTTCATCTGCGGGTCACAAGGGGTTGGCTCATGCCACCCCATAAAGTATTCACTACAGAAGCAGCCAGATGGAATTGCCCTGGCAGAAATTAGTTAATTTCTCCCCCATCACCTAACTCCCTTCCTGAACAGTGAAGGTAACCTTTTGTAAACTGTAAGGCTTGGTGGTGGGCCTGTGATTTTCTTTTCCTTTCTTCCCCCCTCCCCCCCCCTTTTTTTTTTTTTTTGTCGCCTCTGGGTCCCATCCCCCTCATTCCCTTTTTTTCTGCGGGTGATAAAATCTTCGGCTTGAGGTCTTTTCAGTGATAAGGTGTTTTGCTAGCCACACCTCATGCAATTTAAATCAAGACGGTAAGTCTTGTTACACTGCAGCAGCCTCTTTGTTTCTTGGAGCACACCCCCGCCCCCACCTTCAGAGTGATTTTTGCAATTCAGAGGGGTAAAAGCCATCACAAATTAAATGGCACCTGGTGTAGTCTGCACCGAATCTGGTGACAGTCCCGAGGCACAGGTTGGTGGTTGTGAGATCTGTCGCAGCAGGCTGGCCTGTACTCTTTGGGTCTGCTGCTGATCTTGCTTCCTGTACTGTGGGGCTTCTAGAAATTTTTACATCCCATCTCTTGGCTTCAGGCGAGCACTTGGTTGATGTGTGTCCTTGATTTCACAGTGCTGCTTTGCTGCAGATTGGCATTGCTAATTCCGTCCCAAACGTTGCATGAAGTTTTCCTTTCTTTTGGGAGTCATTTTAGATTACACTGAGCAAGTCCTTTTGTGAAGGAATTCTTAAAGTTGGAATGGAATCCTATTTGAGTTGTCCTATATTGCTGTGGCCATCCTTGGGCCTTCTCCGTGGGGATTTCTAACTCATGCAACAAGACTTGAAGGATTTCCTTCTATACTTTTTTCAAACTTGGAAATTGATGCCATAATTTTTAAAAGCCTAGACTGTCGTAGCACCTCAGTATGAAATAATTTAATTTTAGGGGCATTAGGTATGTTCCCTGTTCTCACAAGGATCACCAAGCAGGTCCTGTCCCTTTGCTAAAGATGAACCACACTCAGCCCTAGTCTGGGATTTTGGAGAGATGTCTGTCACCTGTGGGAAATGTAGATGTAGTTTTCATGTGTAATAAGCTCTCAGCTTTGTGTTTGTATTCTCTTGTTCATGGAAAAGCCAATCAAGGTAAAAGACATTGAGGAGAGCCTCAGATATCCAACAGATTTGGGTTTTATTTCGTTTTGTTTTGTTTGCTTAACATGGTAGTTGAAAGACCAGTGTGCAGACAGCAAGAGGGGAGAAGAATGACCGTCCAGCAGTTCTGGGCTGGCTAGCTGGCTTAGCTCTCCGCCCCCCTATCTCTGGTGGCCTCCTTTGCCCTCAATTAAAAAGTGAATGTCCTTGGTCCCAGGGAGGTACCCCAGTGATGGTCTCGTTACAAAGGAACTGCTGCTTGTGGGAAGTCTCCCCTTGGAGGAAGAGCTCTTAATCCACACCAGTAGTAGTATTCTGCCTCTAGAGAAGAGGTTTCTGAAAATGAACTAGAAGAGGAAATCCACCCACTCCAGAGACTGCTTTCCCAATTCGTGCAAGTATTTGTACTGGCTACCGGAGGTGTGAAGTATGTAATACGAAGAATGATTCCATTGGAAGTTGTCTTAGGGCTCTCTGAGCTCTGAGGCTCTAACGGGAATCGACAGCCGGACAATGGAGGCTTCAAGAAAGGGGAAGCCGTCGGTGCAGCTCTTTCCTCAAGGTGGCAGTGTTGCGGATAAGTGAGTTTTCAATGTCCAGGCTACGGCTACATCTGGCACTTTAAAAAAATATATATTTAATAATTTTTGTTTCTCCTTGGGAATAAGACTTTAGAACTATTTTGTACTGTGAATTATGTATGTTCTTTGAAAGAAATATTGATTCTAACGTTCTTCAGAAGCTGTGGCAGGGAGAAGCAAGACCCTGGACTGGAACACATACTAAAAGTAATGAAACCAATTCTATTTTCTTATTTGAGCAAATATTTTATTGAGACTGCTTATGTATGTCAAGGGAGCCCACAACATCAGCGACACAACTTTTTGTATCGAAAGAACTCGTACTTTTTGTAGCTTTTATTCCACATGTAATTTAAAATGACTTTAGCACTAAAATGCCTATAGAAGACTTGACACCAGACCTTTAAGGAAATTTTTAGTTTTTATGAAAAATGACACTTCAGTGGTTAACCTTCTCGTGTCTTTGGTGCTTCTGGCCCTAAGAGCAGCACTAGACAACACGACAACCACGTGGAAACATATTTTTGAAAGCAAAACTTTAATTTTATATGACATATGCTATGGAGAGTGAAGAAAAATTTAATGACTAACCATTTTCTATTTTTTTTTCTTAACAAAATGGAATCCACTGTGTCGAAGACTCTTGATATTAATGTGATTGTCTAGCCATTTTTTTAAATAAATTAGAATAAAATCTATAATCATGGTCATCAAATGGTTTTGTTTGGGGAGTTATATTTGTGAATTTTTTTTTTTAATCATGGTAACTATAAACTTGACTGTTCAGATGTTCACTATGTTTTGTTCTTAGCTGTAATTTTTGTGACCCATGGAGAATTAATTACATTGACTAACGTGGTAAATTCTATGCATATTTTATTTTCTAGTGAATTGTGTACACTGTATTTTTGTTGAAGAATGTATGTTAAATCAATATTATGTTCTCATACCACTTCTTGAGAAGGAGGTTCCGATTTGAAATTGTATCATATCCTTCAAAATGAAGGGCAGTGTTTAGTTAAATAAAAGATTGATGACATCTTTTGAACCACTTCCTCTTCACTGTCTTATTAATATAAAATCTGTCAAGTCTTTTAACGCTCTAAGGGTTTCCAATAAACTATCTCTTAGTGTTAACTGAATTTATATTTTTTTCCACTTGTATACCTCTTTCTGCCATATGTGGTTCCAAAATTTCCGAGAATATTAGTGGGTCATCTCATCTTTACATTGCTCAGTAAACATTTTGAAGAATTCATATAGTGACAAAGCCCTCCCTGCATTTGCTCTGTGAGAATTAATTACCCATTGCTCCTAGGCTCTAAGTGTTCATGAAAAATGTCTCATAAACATAAATTTTCGGTACACATTGATTTTCAGAGTCAATGCAAACATTGCTGATCACCACACTCCCATGTTGGAATCTACGCTGGGACGTTTTGGTATTAAGATCTTGCATCTTGGGGTGATTTCAGTTTCAGACAAAGGGAATGCACTCACTGGGTAATTGAATTACAGAAAGTGGACAAACATGGCCACATGGCACTGTTGGCATAACAAGGGAGGCAGGTGCCAGCAGTGGGTAGAGGAGCAGATGTGGCATCTGGGACTGGTGTGGGAGGCCACCAGCACTCCTTTGGCCAGCTCCTGAAGCCACTGCCCTAGTCGTGTGAGGGTCAAAAGCCCAGGCTTTGTCAACAGGCTCTTACAGACTTTTAGGTAGGAAAAACCGGGAATGGTGAAGGTGTTTGGGAACTCAGCAGCAGGGAGGCCATTTATCCTTAGAATGGGGGTCCTTAATTTATCATGGTTGTCCTTGCACAAGAAAGTAAAGGGAGGGGAGACTTAAACAATGTGCATTTATTCTTGGGTGATCTTGGTGTAGGCTGCTGTTCCAATTTTTTCTAAGTGGACAGAGCTTAATGTAAGAAAATGACATGTTTGGAAGCATTTAAAAGGACTTCCAAAATGAACAGACCCAGAATACATGCAGAAGGGCTTTTATTTCCTTTTACTGAATTAACTGGGGAAACTGCTTATTGAACAAATACAGCCATTTTATCTGCAGAGTAGATGCAAGATTGGTGTGCACTTGCAATCACAAGATACTACTGGGTATTTATGAAGAGTCCGAGGACGCTGAACTCTAGCCCAGGTACTAGAACATACAGAGATTACAAGCAAACACATTTGAGAGTCCCTGCCCCAGAGTTTGTTTCTCAGGGGAAATCAATTTTACTCCTACGTATAGGACAGATTATAATAAAGGTGGCCCTGTAAAGTGCTGATGGTTGGTAGGTCTTCAAATAAAGCAGTTGGGTGTAGGTTTAGTTGGAGTACTCCCATGGGAGGATTTAGACCAAAATTCTGAAGGTCCAGAAGGTGGCAAAAAGGAGGTAACTAATACAACTGATATTCACAAAGTACTTAACTGGGAGGTTCCTAAATTCTCAGTCCCTAACATACGAAGAAAAACCAGATCCGTAGTTTATGCTCAGTGTCACGTCCTCTCAAGGTGCTGTCATTCTGGTTTGAGGAGGGTGAGGCAGCAATAGTTTTAGGATGGAACAGGGGGAGCAAGTGAGTGACCTTGTCCTGCCCTCTCCCAGAACTCCATTGCCAACCAGTTTATGAAGTAAGAGTGTGAATTCAGGCCTTTACCTGATGGCGATTGACGGAAGTGGCACAGGTCAGGCTGGATGGAAGTAGAGGGAAAACATCCCAACTCTGACAGCCTTTGTGCTGTGGTCTTGGAGTCATGATGGCAGAAGGCATTATTTTGTTCAATTGGCCAACACAGGCCACTGCTAGAATATAGACTTCGGTGCTTTGTCAAGGTGGCCATCAGTGACTCAAAAGATGAGCTTTGCTACTTTTTCGGGGGAAACTTACACAACAATGTACTTAACTCTCAAGGTTTGATGACCTTCATAGTGTGTTCACTGAGTAACCTCATAACTGAGGATTCTCAGCGGTTAGGCTAAACTGGAGGTAGAGGGTCTGACCCAGGCACAAAGACTGAATAGTGGTAAGTCTGGGCAGTTAGACCCGCTGGGTTTCTCTGCTCTGGGCGCCGCTTACTCTTAAGCTGCTAACCTTGGGAGAAGTTAAACACTTCCTTGCAAGCTTTATTTTATCTTCTATACAGTGTGATTTATGACACAGGTCAAATTCACTGAACTCTGAATTTCAGTTGTACTTGCAAAATAATATATAATGTACATGTTAATATAATGACTAAAATAATATCTACTGCAAATGGTGGTTGTGAGCATGAAACAATGCACGTAGAGCCCAGATCAATAGCTCTTATGACTGACTAGAGAAAATCTAGGATATTATAGGTATTCAAAAGCCTTATTCAAAATGAAGTTTCTGTCTGGGAGAGAGAGGTCTTCCCTTTAGTTCTGGAGTACTTCTTAGCTACAAAAAACTGGTAAGATAGAGAGAACTCTAGTTAATACTTCAGTTGTAGAGGGTTTGAAATGTTTCTTGGGCTTTGATCTTTAGTAGATGATCCCTTTAACTTGTTTGTACATTTTATTCAACAAATATATCCTAAGAACTTTTAAGGTACTCGGTGCTAGAGAGCCAAGGGGAATTAGAAGTGATACATAATATGATGAGATCACCTTGTCCCCCCTGTTCAATGTTAATCATCACAGTGGCCTTTCTGGAAACTGCTGATAGCTTCGTTTTATAGTTGAGGATACAGACTCAGAGAAATGAAGCCATTTGTCTCTGGTCACATAGCTAATAAGGCACAGCCTCGGGCCTGGAATGAGAATGCTGGTCTCCAAAGCCCCAGGCTAGGATTCCTCCATGAGGAGGTCATCTGGCCTCTCCCACACTTTGGCTGTCCCTCCTCCATATCCAGGGAGGATACAGAGAACCTTATTCTGCTCCAACTTTTGGCCACAGCATTATCTGAGAAGGGGGTAGATTTTCCCTCTGTTGCAGCAACTCCAAAGGCAGTAATGCTTGAGGCAAGAAGGGCAAAAAGAGGAAAAGCAACTCTCTATTATGAGTGACAGTAACAAGCCCTGGGGTGAATGCTGATCATCCCCTAATTAACCTCCACCTTTCCATGGCTAAGCATTGCAACAATCCCTACTCCAACTATCCCTCTTCTGTCTGTGCTTTCTTGACTCCCTTTCCCCCTTCAGGGCGAGTTCAGGTCATAGGGTCCTACTTAAGATCTCGCTTCAGCCCCTGACCTGCTGTGTGACACTGGGCAAGATTGTAACTTTTTTAAGCTACCGTGGCTTACCTAAAAATTGGGGCTATTACGACTGTCTAATCCATAGGGCTATTCATTGGGAGTATGTACACCAAGTGCATCATGACCACTTAGGTGTGGCGTGGGGGTCATATTGGCTCTACCACAAATGTGTGGCTACAAATAAGATATATGATGTTGAGCAAGTCCCTTTACCAACTAGGACCCTGAATCTACATTTATGTGTGTGGACTACCCAACTCTAGTAGGAGTCTGTGACAAGATTCCAAGTGCAACTTTATCTTTTGAGATGGTTCTAGAAGTTGCTAGTTGCTATACTTAATTATAACCAATTAATACTATATGGTACTTATTCTTTGGCTGCAACCCTAATATGTAGAAAAATTAATATGTAAATGTAAAAAAGTAATAAGATGACTGAATTTCAGGGAGTGCTTTTATTGTGAAGTGTTAGGACTATGCACACAAAAGAATGAGAGGGTTTTAAAACCGTAACAGGGTTTTAGAGGGGAGGGGGATTGGGAGATGAGTGAGCCTGGTGATGGGTATCAAGGAGGGCATGGATTGCATGGAGCACTGGGTGTTATATGCAAACAATGAATCATGGAACTGCATCAGAAACTAATGATGTACTGTATGGTGACTAATGTAACATAGTAAAAAATTTGTTTTAAAAAAGTAAGGACTATTCACACAAAAGAGTATTTTGAACTGGCAAATTTTGTCACAATCTTTAATATTAGAAACCAAATCTGGGCCATGGATGAGGAAAAAGGTGATGATAAGGGTTAATTAATCTGTATCTCCTTTGGAAATGGTATTTCCTCTGGAAAAAGTATTTTGTTGTTGTTCTGTTTTTAATTGTTTAATTTTGTTTTTCGAACACTGATTTTCTTTCTTTTTTGGGGGGGGCACATTAGGGTACATTTCTCTTTGCTACCCACCTATACTGTTGGCCAATACATCAAAACCCATGGAGAGAATTCTCTTGTATCTCAATGGATATGCATGATTTATTCTACTTTATTCTAATGGGGTCTATTTCTTTTTATATTTCAGTAAGAGCAAGGTTCATAAAGTCATAAAGCATCAAACGGTGGCAGTTCTTAGTGCTGACATCTATTTTAGTACTTTTTTTTTTTTTTAAGTAATAGACTTTATTTTTTAGAACAGTTTTAAGTTCATAGCAAAATTGAGTGGAAAGCACAGAGTTCCCACATTCCCCCTCTCCCAGCCACACAGCCTCCCCCAGGGTCAGCGTGCCCGTCACTGTGGCACATTGTTGCGAGGGCTGAACCAACACTGGCACATCATTATCAACCACAGTTACAATAGGTTTCACGCTTTGTGTTGGGCCTTCTATCCTTTCGAAAAATGTATCCACCATGATAGTATCACAGAATAGTTGTACAGAAGACACACGCCTTCATGTCTTTCCCTCCCAAGTGAGGAATTGGACTGCTTTCAGCTGTTCTTATCAAAACTTGAGAGGCACGTCTCTGCAGGGCACATTCCGAACCATGTGTCTGGCTAGAATTGTGTTCATTCATTCTTTAAGTATGTATTGATGCCAAACAGGCAACGTGCTACCCACTGGGCTAGAAAGAGGTATCCGGGTGGTCCTTGTGCTCCAGGGGCCCACCCACATTCTGCTGAGCAACACAGACAGGCACAGTAAGTACAAGACCTGTGATGAAAATGTGTTGATGGAGAACTGGCAGGCTCCAGGCATCGTGGTAGCACTGCTGAGGGCTGGAGGTGAGGACAGGGAAGGGTCTGGAATAGGCTTCCCAGGCAAAGTGAAGCAGATAGGAGGAGGTCTTATCAGAGAAAGATTCTGGCATAATCCTGCTTCCAACTCATCAACCCTTTATTTTGGGAGCAAAACACACATCTGTCTCTGGATGTGGCTGGGGAGGGGAGGAGGGATGTGAGAACAACTACTATAAATTGCTTAGTAATTCCTTTTTCTCTTTTTCGTAGTGCTGATACAGATCTTAGCCAACTAGGGCACATTATCGAAAACTCTGAAAGGATAATTTCACTGCAATAAAAGTGTTCTGTTCTCTTTAGCACCATCATCCAGCTGACTTCAGGATAGCCAAGCAGCTCCAATACAGTTGGGATTGAGGCTGCTGCCTGTGTGTTTGCGGGAGCTGAGAAGCACTGTGGAAAGCATTGCCTGACATTGGAGTCGGGCCTGGGTTGTCAGCCCCCATTCTGGGCCACTGGGCCAGATGCCCTCGCCTGGCTTGCGAGGCCGTCGTGTATTCATTTGTAAAGTGGGAATGATGTGTCACCCACCATGCAGGATTTTGGAGTTGGCGATAACACATAAATCACTCAGAAGTAGTCCTGGCACGAAGTTACATGCTCAGGGATCGCTTGCCATGATAGCCATTTTCCCTTTTCCCCTTTTACCCTGTGTTCGTGACTCACCAAAATCTCACAGGTGAAAGGCAGATTGGAGCAGGTTAAGCCAAAGAAATGTAACTAGAGTCAAGATGGCCAGAGATGATGTGACATTTGGTTTTGTAATGGTTAAAACTCTCCGGCTCCGGGTGTTTGGAGAAAAATCATAAATATATGTGCACGCACGCGTGTGTGCGCGCACACACACACACACACACACACACACAAGCCAGGTGCATCATTTCATCTGAATCTTTAGTTTCTCCCCAACCTGGTGACCTGGAAGGTGAAGCCCAGGCATTGATATCAACCTATCATCTTAAAGATGTAACTATTTTATTCCCTCCTGTTTAGTGTCTCTCTCTGCCTGCCCTTTTAGCCTATGAATATTTTTTATTAATATAATTTTATTACTTCTTTTTTACAGCTCAAAAATAATATGTGCTTAAAAGAAGTTCAAATACCAAAGTATATAAAGTAAAAGAAAGGACATTTTCCATTGCCTTCTTCCACCTTGTTTCACCTGTAACCAAGGGCTATCAATACTACGTGTGCCATGTGTTCCTTCTAGAATTTTTTCTATGAACAATCAGACGTGGTTAGCTGCATGTATTTTTTCCCATGTTTTTTAAGTATGTGACCCATAATACTGTAACACTCCTTTTTTAGCTCATTAATAAATCCAAACCTGTTTCATATTATTACAGAAAGTGTCTAAAACATTCTTTTTAAACAGCTGTTTAGTATTTCATAGGAAAAAGCTTCTGTTTCTTATTTATGCATTTTTTTATTGATGATCATTTCAACTATATCCAATTTTTCTTAACTATAAATGATACCACAGACATTTTTGTTATACTTGTTCTTGGCATGTATGGGAGTATTTCTGAAGGACGTAACCACTAAAGTGAAATTTCTGGATTAATGGTTATGCAAAATTTAGATTTTTTTTTAAATTTTATTTATTTATTTGACAGACAGAGATCACAAGTAGGCAGACAGGCAGGCAGAGAGAGAGGGGGGAGAAGCAGGCCCCCTGCTGAGCAGAGAGCCCAGTCGGGGCTCAATCCCAGGACCCCAGGATCATGACCTGAGCCAAAGGTAGAGGCTTAACCCACTGAGCCACCCAGGCACCCCTAGATTTTTTTATTTTTAATTTTTTGTGGCATAGTGTGACAGAAGAGGGAGAGAGAGAGAATCTTAAGCAGGCTCTATGCCCAGGGAAGAGCCCCATGCAGGGCTCAGTTTCACGACCCTGAGATCATGACCTGAGCTGAAATCAGGAGTTGGACGCTTAACCAACTGAGCCACCCAGGTACCCCTGCAAAATTTAGATTTTGATAGGAGCGACCCTATGACCCTGTATAAAAGATTGTGCCAATTACCGTAAAGCTGTTTGAAAATATTTGCTCACTTATAGGTGAAAAATAGCACATCATTGTTTGAGTTTCTATGGGAGTTTTATTTTTTATGACCTGAGCTAGTCTCATTGGTATCTCCAAGAATTCAAATCAGTGGATTACTAGTTTTATTCTATTCCAAGCATTCTAACTCTCTCCAAAGCACTTGGGTCAGCCTGGGGAATTCTGGAGTCCAATCTGTGAACTTGAGCAAACAGTAGAAAGGTAACAGTAGAAAGTATCCAAAATTATCCTTCTTTTAAAAGTGTTAATCAGAGCGTGCGGCATGTGGTTTATACCCTTTAGTGGTTTCCAGTGGTGCTTAGCTTGAGATCTAAGTTCTTTACTGTAGCCTGCTGGCCTGCACAATCTGGCCTCTGCTTATGCTGCCAACTTCATTTCTTATCACTCCCTCTTATAGTGAAAGTCCAGCCTCACAGGCCTATATTTTTTTTTTCCCTAAATACACCAAAGTTTTTCTTCTTGCTTTAGAGCACCATTTTCAGGCACTCTGACTACTGACCAACAATCAGAAATGAACTGCGTATCACAACTAAATACCTACATATGTTTATGTGTATATATGTATGTATGTGCGTACACATTGATATCTGAAACTAAATTTTACCTGACAATTCCTAACTGTACCGTGATACCATGTAGCAAGATGATGTCGAATCATGGCCCCCCACAGTGGTCTGAATCCTAATGTTTTTTGACCAGTCGAAATCCTAAGATTGATGATTCACTGGGAAGGGGAGAAAATATCTAGAGCCTCATAGTCTCACCACTTTACAGTTCACGTTGGATAAACCTTTCATTTTAATGCCTGTGACTTCCTCAGCTTTTCCTTTGGAAATGCCCATGTTCACCACGTGTTTGTAGTTTCCACAGCCCTGGGCTAGGCATGGGGGGAGATGTGAATTGTGTTCAGAGGCACATACAATGCTTCAATAGTCTTGTTGGAAGAATCAGACTCAAGAAGCAGAAAACACCTGAAAGCAGTAAAGATAGAATGAGACATTCAACTGTGAGATGTAGTTTAGGAACAAGAGTTCATCAACTCCTTCCAGCAATGACAACAGTAATTTAATGTGTTGGTAACATTACTCATTGTGAAACCGTGTTTCACGGGTATTGAATTAAATCTCTGTGCCTTCTTCTTAATATATTATTGCCATTCTTCTCAAATATATACCTTAATATTTTATTACCATTCTCCTTGAATTACCATTCTTCCTTTGAGAAAAGGAAATTAAATGTTTACTGAGGACGTACTATATCCCAAACCCCATAGCTGGAACCCTACAAATGGTATTTCATTTCATCTCCGGCAGAAGCTGGGAGGTTGCCACTGTGATTCTCACTTTAATATGAAGTCATGATTCATCCAAGATTGCTGAGATGTGAAATGGGCCAAACAAGATTCAACCCACAGTCATCTGGCTCCCGGCCGATGCGCTTCCTGATGCACAGCAGGTGCGCCCAGTGGCTACACTCACTCATTCGCAGGCATTTCCAAGTCACACAATGACAAAAGCTTTGCTTCAGATTTCCACCTATATCTTCTTCAGTGGCCCCTGGCACCCCGAAAACTGAGTCAATGAAGGCAAGCACCTGGACAGTCCAACTGAGAGATGACCAAGAGCTAAAGGAAGATGAAGCCCCAAGTGCAAAGGGCTGTGATGTTTTTTTTTTTTTACTTAAACTTATTATTTGAGCATAATTTCAGTTGCTTGAATAAGCACAGTGCAGAAGAACCTCTGTCTACCCTTGGTGCAGATTTACCTTTTGTCAATGTTTTATTCCATTTGCAAAGTGCAGGTGGGATACCTGTTTTTAATGTCACTCTTGTCCATGGACTCTGGTCTAGCAGGTTTGTTATTTCTCACTTGAAGTGTCCTGCAGCCCAGCTCTCTTACTCATCCTTTCTCCCCATGTTCTCAAATTCAGTTTTGTACCCTTGCCCAGGACTTCCCCCATTCTCCCCTTGCAGGTACGGGGCTGGCTCTGCCAGGGGTCAGTGTGAATTCAGATCACTGGTCTTCCACCGACTCACCATTGTAACTTTCAGAGAGGCATTTTCCTCATTGAAAGAATGGGCCTGAGGTAGCACCTTCTGGTGTCTTCGTGAAGATTATGTGGAATCATGTGAGAGAAAAAAGTTCAGCCAGAGTATGAGGCACAGAGTAAATTCCCCTAGAAATGCAGACTCGCCTTGCAAAGGACCCCTATTCATCCTGTAGCCATTGGAACAGCCCGTAGCAGAAGTTAAAATCTTGAAACACTTCCATAGAAGTTGGTAAGTAGCTGCTTCCCCAAAACCCACCCCTCACCACCGCAGTACCCCCACCTTCCTGGCCACCTGGCCACAACCCTGGGGCTCCCATAATATCCCCACAGACTAATAGGTACATGCTTGCAGAGCTGAGGCCTCCAACACTTCAATGGGTTGATGACTGGTGAAAAATGTTAATATCTCTGCAGAATATTAGCTTAAGTGCCTATAAATACTATCACCCCCATTTACAAATGACGTAGGAAGTTGAGGGATGGAGGGAGTAACTTTGTCCAATGTCACACAACCGATTATGATTTAAATCTGAGACTATTTAATTTCCAAAGCCTTGCCCAGTCCCAGAGGAACAGAGTCCCTGTCCCCTAGCAACAGTGGATTTCGTCTTCTAGAGAGGGAACAGAATGAAAATGATCCTTCCGGCTTCCCTACCTCTCCAGGCATGGAAAAAGTGCCGATCTACAGAAGTTTTCCTTGTCTTTTTGTTCACTGCAAATAATCAAGTTAAGTGGTCAGTTTTAAGCCAGGGATCAAACTCAGCTTGTTAATTATTCACAGAGTTGATAATTCTGCTCTGCTCTTGAAACTGCTGAACCTGTTGGGACAAGCCAGAACTACAAAGCTGGTAAAACTGACTTTTTGAAAATAACACATTGAGTTAGGACATAGGAATATTTTTAGAGAAAGGATATGAGCCAATGAAAGTAAAGACACAATGAAAGGAACATGGCCTTGGGAGCTAGAGAGACTCTCCAATGAGCTGTGTGCTATTGGACCAGTTACATATAAGTAATCTGTGTTTCCTCATTGGGGAAATGAGAATAAATACCTTGAAGACTTACTCTGAGTAGATACAATGGGTGCACAGCACTGAACTCAGTGCCTAGCACCAAGAGTGAGTCAAGGTATTTACTAACTTGAACCACAAGAACCCAAAGAAACCAGAGTCATAGAGAATCAGCATCCCAGAGGCTCAGAGCGCCCCAGCAGGCAAGGAGTTAATACTTCCTTATTGGATCATAGGGGGCAAGGATTTTATATACCCACCAGAATGTCAGTCTTTGAGCTGCTATACTTGAATCTCCTGGCTGAGGAACAGCCCTGCCTGGCAGGAGAAGAAACTGCTCAGCCACCATTCAGTCTACTCTTCATTACATGAGAAAGACAGAAGGAGGAGAGTTAATAATTTGGGATTGGTTTGCTTCCATTGGTACCCAAAGGGTAAAGAGTAGAGGGAAGACCTTCTCTCTCATACTCCCCAGAAATAAGTTGATAGCAGATTCTTATATATTTTTCCAGATTTGAACCAATTAGCCTTCCTTCCTTCCATATAAATAGAATCATAATATAGTAATGGCTAATATTTATCATGTGCTTGCTATGTGCCTGGGAAGATTATCAGTATCTCGTCTGGACTGTATGCCGTGTAACCCTCTGTGAAGTAGGTACTGCTTTTATTTTCATAGTTTAGATGTGAAAACTAAGAGGCCCAGAGGGGTTAAATCACTTCCCTAAAGTCACACAACAGAAAGGCACAGGAAAAGATCCTAGGACTTCAACATAAATCTCTCCTACTCTGTTTGATGCCTGAATAGTATCTCTGTATGGGACTGAATCCCAGTTTATTTAACTACTTTATTTAACTTACTGTTGGATATTGAGCTTGCCCACATCTAACAATCACAGCTACATCACCCATCTTTGTATATTTATCTTTGAAGTTTGAACTTTAATTTGATGTCTGCTTTGTGCCAGGCACGCTAGGATACTCTTTAATGTATTGCCATTTAGTGCTCAGACGTACTCCATGACATCAGGATTTGTTCCTTATGCAAGTAAGGATACTGAGTCTCCAAGCAGTTAAGTGACTTTCCCAAGGTCCCAGAGTTCATGATTGACAAAAGGGGGAATTGAACTCAGGCCCTCTGAGTCCAGGGCCTATAACAGCACTGATGCTATGGAACATACACGGTTGTGTGTGAAAATGCCCATGAGGAAGTTACATGTCTATAAAAATCTTCTCCTTTTAATACCATTATTCTTTTATATTTTTTCTTGTTTTACAATTTCACTGAAACTCCATTTTCATACCCATAAAGCAGAGATAATAAAACCTACTGCTATGGACTGAATCGTGTTCCCCCAAATTCATATGTTGAAGACCTAAACCCCAATGTGATGGTATCTGGAGGGTGGGCCTTTGAGGGGTAATTAGGTTTAAATTAGGTCACGAGGGTAAAGCCCCCATGATGAGATTAGCATCCTTATAAGAAGAGACACCAGAGGGTTGCGTGTGTGACTCCGTCAGTTAAGGGTCTGCCTCGGCTCACGTCATGATCCCAGGGTCCTGAGATTGAGCCCAGGGTTGGGGGGGGGGATCCCTGCTCAGTGGGGAGCCTTCTTCTCCTTCTTCCCCTCCCCCCAACCCCCTCCTTCTGGTTTGTGTGCACCTTCTCTCTCTCTCTAGCTTGCTCCTTCTCAAAGAAATAAATTTTTTAAAAAAGAAAGAGACACCAGAGAGCTTGCTTCCTCTCTCTATGACATGAGCACACAGTAAGAAGGTAGATGTCTGGAAGCCAAGAGGAGGGTCCTCACCAGAACCTGACCATACTACACCCTGATCTTAAACTTCTTGCTTCTAGAACTGTAAGAAATAAGTTTCTGTTGATAAAGCCACCCAGACTGTGGTATTGTGATATGATAACCCAAGCAGACTAATTACCTAACTTATAAAATTGTTTTAAAATTAACACAAACAAGAAGGATAAACATCTAGACTAATTATAACATGAATTATGGAGTTACCATATGCCAGGTGTTGTTCTAAGAGCTTCACGTGAGCATTAGTTTCCTAGAGCTGCCATAACAAAATACCACACACTACATGGCTTAAATTAATAGAAATCTATTCTTGGGACACCTGGGTGGCTCAGTTGGTTGGACAACTGCCTTCGGCTCAGGTCATGATCCCAGAGACCCGGTATCGAGTCCTGCATCGGGCTCCCAGCTCCATGGGGAGTCTGCTTCTCCCTCTGACTTTCTCCTCACTCATGCTGTCTCACTGCCTCTCTCTCAAATAAATAAATAAAATCTTAAAAAAAAAAAAAAAGAAAAAGAAATCTATTCTTCCACCGTTTTGAAGGCAAGACGGTCAGAAGTCAAGATCTTCACAGGGCCATACTCTCTTGACACTCTCTGAGGGATGTTCTTCTGTAGTTTCTGGTAGCCCCAGGCATTCCTTGGCTTGTGGTGGCATAACTCCAATCTCCACTTCTTTCGTGACATTGCATTTCCCCCCTGTGTCTCTGTTGCCACTTAGTTATCTTCTTTTAAGGACACCAGTCATGTTAGAGGAAGGGCCTACCTTACTCTAGTTGGACCTCATCTTAACTAATTACATCTACAATGACTCTATTTCCAATAAAGTTCCATCCTGAGATAATGAGGGTTAGGACTCCAGCATATCTTTTTTGGAGAGAACAAATCCTATCACAATACATATTTTCTCATTCAGTCTCCACAGCAATCCAAAGAAGCAGGTATTAATATCATCCCCATTTTATAGAAGAAGAGATCAAGGCTCTGAGAGTTCACACAACTTGTCCAAGGTCACATAGTGATTAAGCCAGTGTATGTTCTATTGCTTCTTGGCTCATAGAGGTTGGGGGCAGAGTAGATGCTCTGGAGGGAAAAAATGTGGGTTTCTTTTATTTTGAAATGACTTGCAAATATCAAAAACATTTAGACTAATACCCCTTATGAACATAAATGCAAAAATCCTTAACAAAATATAAGCAAATCAAATCCATGCATAAATAAATAAGATAATTCATCATGACCAAGTGGAATTGAATATATTTATGAAAACTGATTTAAGTCTTTGCCTAGTGAGTCCAGTATCTGGGCTCTCTCAAGGACAGTTTCTATAATTTTTTTTTCTTTGTATGAGCCACACTTTCCTATTTCATTATACGTGTTGTATTTTTTTGCTGTTGTTACTGAAAACTGGACATTTTAAATAGTATGAAAATAAGATTCTCTTCTCCAGGCTTTGTTATTATTGCTGTTATTTGCTAGTTTAGTAACTTTCTTGGACTATTTCTATAAAATCTGTATTCTTTGTCATGTGTGGCTACTGAAGTTTCTATTCATTCAGCTTAGCGGCTAGCTAATGGCTGAAAAAGAGATTTCCATAAAACTATTTGAACTAATAATCTTCCAGCCTTTTTAAGGACTGTGTGTGTGCACGCATGTGTGCGTGCGTGTGTGTGTGTGTGTGTGTGTGTGTGTGTGTGTAGAGTTATGTTTTCAGTGCTCTTTCAGGCATTTACAACTCTAACTTGTACTTAACTCCTTGCTCATGATGAGATTCAGCATAACCAGAGGTGAGAGCGTAGGCCATTCTCAGGGCTTTCTGGGGCATACACACAGTCCTGAAAATGCACATGGGCTTCTAGATTCCCAGGAATATGCTGGAGCTTTTCAAAGATGCCTATGGATATCTCATTACCCAGCTTTTCTTTTTAATATTTTTGGTTTGCTCCTTGTTAGCTCCAGCTGTTAATATACCTCTGGGCAGCTGTGATATTAAGCAATTGCCACTGATTGTATTTGACAAATACTCTATGGGTGGGGCTTCTCACAAAGAGCAAGCTCTGATTAGATCAAATAAAGACGTCCTTAAAAGTGAGCTTTTTTTCATGAACTGCCAGACCAATCCCATGCTGACAATTTCTAGGAATGGGACTTCCTGGAAGCTCCAAACCCATTTTGCTTTCTTCAATAGTTGTTAAGCTGCTGTTTTTCACAGCTACTGTAGCTGTCAGGCTGTTGGCTCCCAGTGCTACTGAAGAGCTGGGGAAAGGGTGATGGGCAGAAGTCCAGTGAAAGTGCCACAAGGCTCACTATCCTTTCCGAGATTCAGCCATTTTTCTTGAACGATTGCTGCAAGCCGCTGGTGATTTTTCAGAGTTAAGAAACAGTTAATTCTGACAGTTTTCACGAGTGTTTCATTGCTTTTAGAGGAATGGGTTTGAGAGTTCCTTAACCACTTCAGAACAATCAATTGTATATCTGTTTTCTATAGTTACATAACAGATTACCACAAACTTAGAGGCTAAACCCACACCCATTTATTATGTCATAGTTTTTTGTAAGTCAGAAATCCTGGCACAGAGTCACTTTTCTGTTCAGGGTCTTACGAGGCTTGGACTGAGTTCTCTTTTGGAGCCACACTCTTCTCTCACCCTCATTCAGGTTGTTGGGAGAATTTAAATTTTTGTTGTAGGATTGACGTCCCCATTTTTATGCTGGCAGGCAGTCTATCTCATTATCTCAAGGCCATCCCTAGGTCCTAACCTTACTTTCTTCAAAGCCAGCAGGAAAATTCTCTCTCCGGTCTGTTAAGGTAGAGACTGAAGTTACGTAGTCTAATCATGGGAGGGACTAGCCTATCACATTTACAGGATATACGCACACTCAGGGAGAAGAGATTATATAAGGTATATATACTGGGGGTAGGATTCTTGGGGGCTGTCTTAGAGTTTTGTCTACCATAGGCTTTATTGTAGGTTTTCGTATAGCACTTTCATATAAATTAACCTAATATAATTGAGATAAGCGAGGAAGGTGTTCCAAAACTCATTTCTGAGATGTGAACTAAAAGGCTAAGAGAGATTATATAACTTTCTCATGAGGACACAGTAAATGAGAGGCAAATTAAGTCCTCTGATTCCGGTAGAGCGCCTGCCCTCTGTCCTATCACACACCTGTCTGCCAAGTTAAAGGTCAGTCCTTTCTGGGTTTTGTTGTTACCTGGCTATGAAGATGTTAGTACCCGAGGCCTCTTTAAGGAATTTTGTCTCTGGAACAGTCTCCCCAGGGCTCCTGGGTCTCTTGCATGTGTATCTGGGGAGAATACCCGAGCATGGAAAATAGTATTAACCAGGAGTTTTGATAAAATGGAGTTTTCAGGGGGTGAATTGCAATTTAAATAGCTGAAAAATTCCATTTACTTCCAGCAATGTATTCTGAATGCTCCCTCTGGCCCAGCTCAAAAGGAGCAGACAGTCATCTTCTACAGAAAGTAATGGAATTTTTATTTTTGTCTTAGAAGTGCCTTGAAATCAGCAATCTCAAGGCTGGCAATGGGCCTTCTGTGAAGACATCATCAGAAAGAATAGCAGAAGGTTCTGAAGTAGTCAGCCATGGACCAAACTCATTCTCACTTCAATTGAATGGTTTTGCAAATGGTAGAGGGAATTAACCATTAAAGACCAGCTTTCCCACCTCCGTACTTAATCTCCTTTTCCAGTGTGCCCAACCATCTAAAAGGCAGCAGGTTTTCTTTAGTTCCAATTCAAACCTTTTAATTTTCTGTGTCCTTCTGTTGTAATGCAAACAGCTATGTATGGCCCTCATCAGTTAATCCTTCAAATGTCTGAGGGACAATAGAGCTGGGATGGCAGTTCCCTTTCCAGATTCCCTTTACTTGGTCCCCACACAAATTCCCCAGCTACTGTGAGAGAATAGTTCTCACCTTTCCACAAAGGCTATCCCCACTGCCTCAAAATGGCAATGACTAACAGGTGTATTTCGTGCTCCAGAACTCCATATGTGATCACCCTGAAACTAGATCCTGCCAAGACCACATCCTTGCTTAGCTTCCTCCCCTGCCCATCCTGCTTCCTGCATTCCCTCTCTCTTGAGGGCCTTCTCCAGTCATTGGACCTGCCTTTACCCAAATCACTGTCTCAGGTGCTGCTTTGATGTCAGATAGGCAGATGAGACAGATAGAATGAAGTTCTGCTGTGCCCTTCCTCTAAGTTCAAAATAATACCATATCCAGGAATTAAAGGTCTTGGTATAAAGAAATATTGGGTAGTCCACTTGTCCTCACTAATATGGAGGTCATTTACCTCCCATCCTCAGTTTTCTGGAATAAAGCCACAGATTTAAAAAGGCATTTGAGTAACCAATCTAGGTATGGTAAAATAAAAGGCGATCTGTACCTTTGTTGTTAAAAAGAAAGTGCAGTTTTGATGCCTGACAGATACACAAGGCTGGGTAAGCCTTGACCTCTCCAGTTCTGCTCCCTGTCTGGAATGCAGGGCTCAGCCCCCAGACTTCTCAGTGTTGCTGGAAAGACAAATGGAACAATGCATTAAATGAGTTAGTGTATATCAGGGCTTCCAAAACACAGAGATTCTATCATTAAGGTCTTTGTGTGACAGGAAATATGCTATTTTAGTCTGGGTACAGGCCAATTTCTGTTTCAAAGCTGAGGCTGAGAGCAGATTCTTTTTCTTACAAACAAAAACAAAAATTCACCAGCTCCAAGCAAAACAAAAATGAACTTTGATATTTCTCACCACACTGAGTCCCATTTGGAGAGGAAGGGGATGGATTGCTAAACTGGGGGAAAATACGAGGTCCAGCTGTGCAGGTGTGGTGAGGTGGGCACGGGTGGTAAGATGGGGCCGGCACTGTCCTGGGTTCCTGCAAGTCTGCTGAGCCCAAGGTGTTGGGTCAGCCTCATTAAACGAGGCGAGGGAATGGCCAGTGTGGGAGGTGGCATATATCATCATTGGTTGTGTCTGGGGAGCAAGAACTCTGTGGATACATGTCTTACTCTCTGTAATTTTATGTAAATTTGAAATATTTCAAAAAAATAGAAAAGTAGAGGTAACAATGGACTAAATGAAAATGATTAAACCCCCTCTTTGAAATGAAGTATGTCATGATTTACACTACCCTTAACTCAAATTAATGCATACCCACCATACGATTGAGTGAGTCAATTAATATGCATACATGTATGTATCTCTATGTATTTTTCAAATAACACATATAATCACACATGGTTTTAACGGAGTCTCCTTACCTGGCGTCTGCCCCGGGTCAGTAAATGAGCTTGAAATCCTGTGCCTCCTTCGCAGATGCCTGCTTCTCCCAGATTCCAGGATAGCCCTGTGGCCTGTGTTCTCTGAGAGGTGCAAGAAAAGCTGTTAACTTGTACTTTGTCCAGCTGTTTTGGTTGTTGTTGTGATGGCAAGAGCCATGTTCTTTCCAGTTCTCTACAGCTCCAAGCTGAAACCAGAAGTCTCTGCATTAAAATCGTGAATCTAAAAATGTGCCCTGGTTTAGAAAGCATTCCTCGTTTGTTTAGGACCATAAGTGTTGTTTAATTTCCTTTTCTCGGTTACTAGTGCAGTTGAACATCTGTCAGTCACCCCTCGCCCCTCCCTGGCCCAGAGCCAGGGTGGTCCTAGATCTGCTCTCAGGAGTCCTGGGGGTGGGGGGGAGGTGCTGGGGGTGCTGGACAGGGAGGAAGCTGTGCTAGGGTGGTCTCGGGAGGTAGGAGAGCTGAGATAGGTGGTCCCTCATTCCAGTTACCAGCTCTTTCTTTAGGGTTTGCTCCTCTCTGGGGCTTAAATCTCCTCTCAACATTCCCCTTTATTCCTCCACGACCTGTCCTCCAGGGTAACTCATTTTCCCTAGTCCTTCTTTGTCGCTTATTCCACCCACAGAAACTCAAGCCGGAAGACAGGAACTTCAAAACTGGACTCTGGCCCCTCTTTTGGAACAAGCAGCATCTCAAGTAAAGTGAAGGAGGTGTTTCGGTCTGGGTCCAGGAAGAAGACATCTTCAGGTGAGTCACATTCAAGGACAGTTTAATCAGAAGATTACAGAGGTCATCTGTGGGTATAAGGAAACCCTGAGGAAAGAAGCAGTACCAGGGCTGATAAGAACAAGGTTCCTTTATCTCCCTCCAGGTCCCAGGGACAGAGGGACAGAGTGGTAGATGGCAACAGAAACAGAGAGGGCCTGGCCAGTATGGAGAAAGCTGCCTGACTTAAGCAAGACCCAGGGAGAAAGGAGGCCCCCTTCTCCAGGTGTGACTCTGAGAAGAAACAACCACCTTGCTCTCCTCCCTCCCTTTATAACTTGCCAAAGCCTATGAGAAACCAAATGGCAAGGGAGCCTGTTGATGGGTTCATCCAGGCCAGCTTCCTGGGGCGCAGAGAAGGATGGAGAGTGGATCTGGGCGGGTCAATGGAACACATCTGGCACAAAGACCATGGGGACCATGTTTCACTGAGTGTTCATACAGCAATCTAAGAATTCTTGAATTAAGCGCCAATAATGGCAATTATTTTGCTCCGATAATTCAGTCACTACTTTGAGTCACCCTGTAAGGAGTTTATTACTTCCCCACAAACCAAGGCAGAGAATGATTAATTATTTCCTCCAAGTCACATAGCTAGATAGACTGGTGAGAAATAGTTTATAAGACTCCAAAGTCCTTGCATCCCATGTACACTCTACAAATTTGTTCTCCCCTCTCCTGCGGCACTCCCTCAGGGCCAGACTCTTCTCCCTCAGCCCCCTGAGGAGCCTTCCCGAACTGGTTCCAAGCCTTCCCTTCCTCTCCCCAAATGGACTGAGTCACTGGTCATGGCATTAAGAAATTGATTGAGTCTAGGAACCGACAGGCAGGAAGTCCGGGGGAAGGCCTGCAGCAGAGCCGTGCGTGTAGCAGATAGACAGAGCCAGGGAACTGGCAGAAAGTGACACAGAGAGCAGATGCAGACTTTCACCTGAAGCCTGGAGGTTAGCCCCAGAGGAAAAGAGATAAGGAATGCAAACGTTGTAAGTGAGGTTGGCTCAGCGCCTTAAGAAATGGGTGAAAGATGACAATGACATTGCTTCAGTCCAATCAGAGCACCCAGTGTTTGCACAGTTTTAGTGGCTAAGACCAATTCCCAGATATTTCAGTAGACCATAGCTGACTAGGCCGTGGGCTTCCTGAGGTTGGTGCTCCTCATTTTGGTATCCCTAACAACCTACTCCAACCCAGCCCCGAGCCCAGCACATCGTAGCCAATAACTGCAAATCCATTTGCTAAGTGTGTGATTGGAAACAGAGTAAATAATGGAACCCTGAGTTATCTGGGAGCCAATAACATGAGGAACATAATGCGGGTGTTGTTGACTTTTCAGTGAAGTGGGAGTCCAGGCGGAGGCCGTCTAGTCTTTGGGAGCCTTAGTGTGCTGCTATATGAAAGGACAACTCAAAATTCCTACATTTGCAGGGTTGCTGGGAAGTTGTACACATGCACACACTCACGCGCTCATACACTTACACACTAACACACTCATACCTCAACACCACTGTTGCATCTAGCAAGGTCACCATGATAATGAAGGGCAGCTTCCCCTGGGGTTCCTCTATTGCTCTGCTACCTTCATTATTTGAACAAATTTGCTTCTAGACTGTTCCATCTAAACAACAAACAGGTCTTAAGCTTCCCACTTGAGAAAAAAGCAGAAGAGTGTGCAGATAGCAAGGTGACCTCTATTATCAAATCAACACAATAGTACATGGTCCTCACCCTGCTTATAGCTGTTATGAAGGGAGGTGTAAGAGCCACCCCTCCTCATCCTCCCTGAAGTAAAAGCTCTCATAGCAGGGGCTTGCTGAGCTTTCCTGTGCCAGGGCAACATTGGGCCACGAGATGGGTGCTCCAGCGATTCTTCTCTGGGTTAGTTGTGCTTGTTTGTTTTTCTTCTTTATCTTTTTTTTTTTCTTCCAGTCCACCTTTCTCAGTCTATAAAAGTTAGAATCTTTTTGCCTTCATGATTCTCACAAAATTCCATACCTTTATTCTCATTTCCATACCTCCCACCCTTCATTCCACCAAAGGCATTATGTTTAGTGGTAAAATGAGTTCAGATGGCATTTAATATAAAAGATGGCAGACTGACTCCCCCTGGCACTCTGTCTCCACTCCCTCATGGACACCTGCCTATGGTCTGACAGCAGGGGCTTTCCCTAACTTATGGTCACTGTCTTTGTAACATGTGCTCATCAATATCCTCTGCAGCCTGGGTGATAGAGGAGGAGACAGGATGCTGGAATCAGGGGCTATGAAATATAAGGTACCTAGCAGCTTCCCATCAAGAAGTTAGCTAAACATTAAAAAAAAAAAAAGTTTTCATAAAATTCATCAGCTGAGAAAGGTACTTGGTCCATGAGCATTATGATGACCCATATAACATGCATCACAGTCATGAATCCAAGCTGGACTTTGAGCAAATTTAGCTGAAATGTGCAGCATTTGTGAGCATTGCTTTCTGCTGCAGGAAAATTGCAGTAGGAGGACTCAGTTGAGGACATCCCAAACCACCCTTCAATAGTATTCACCCAACTGACCTTGTGCCCTCTCCTCCTGCTCTCCTTGGAAGAGGAACCACTTTGGATTCATTGATGCTCTGGTACTTACTGATTCTTGGAGGGCGTCTGACAAGGAGGTTCTCCTTCATTTCCATGAGGATGGGAATCAGAGCCTGGAGTTCACTGATCTGCAAAGGTCTATAAAGAGTGTTCATGAACCTTCTGATGTTTCTGAAAATTTTGTCTCTATGTTTTCTGTGGCCTTCTTTTTCTGAGAAGAATTTCCAGATCTTTCAGGAGAGTCCCATGGCTATGCACGTCTTCCAAAACATTAAGAACCTCTAACCTAGAGGGTTAGCTGTAACATCTGTAAATTTTACACAATATATTTTAGGCAAAAATCAGTTGGGGGTGGGGGACTCTCTTTCTTCTTGGCTTATAGGAGTCTCACTTCTTATCCAGAGGTTATTAAAAGACCTGTGTACAGAGACACTGAACACAGCGAGGAGTGGTGGTAGTCAAAGCTGTGTCATGTCCAAGACTCTGACACCAGCTGGCTTTCTGGGTCTATGTAGTCTCCCCAATACTAACCGTGCAGTGGTTAAAGAAGAATACTTCCCCTGCATCCTTTGCCACACAGATCAGCCAGGAAGGGGAGGTGCCAATTACACAGAAGCTTCGATGGCTTTTGGATATTCACACCAATGCACTCTCAAAAGCACATCCACACTCAACATTCTCTGAGTGTCCAAAACCTGGGAGCGTATCTTCTTCTCCCCCCTCCTTCCCCCCCTCCTCTTCCCCCTTCCTCTTCTTCTTCTTCTTCTTCTTCTTCTTCTTCTTCTTCTTCTTCTTTTAGGGAGAGAGAGGAAGGGTGGGAGGGCCAGAGGACAGGGAGAGAGAATTTCAAGAAGGCTCCATGCCCAGTGCAGAGCCTAACCTGGGGCTCAATATCATGACCCTGAGATCGAGAGCTGAGCTGAAATCACGAGGCAGATGATTAACAGACTGAGCCACCCAGGTGCCCCAGGGAATGAGTCTCCTTAAAGTCCCAAGGTCTGTGTCCTACATGTGAATTTTTATAAGTTTCTGAATGCCCCAGCCTCATTTTGTCAACCATTCAATCCACATGAGTGTGCTCACCTAACCTGCCTTTAAAGGATGTAATAGTTAAATACTAGCATTAGTGAATCACTGAAGGGGGCAGGGGGAAGAAGCCAAAAAGAACATAGAAACCAAGGCATTCTAGTCTTAATGGAAAGAATGTGATTGTTCTGCAAGGGCAACCATGACCAAAAAGTAGGGCAGACTATTTCCAGAGAGAAGAAACTAACAGGTAAGGTGGGATTTGGTGAAAGTGGGTTTGGAAACCAGAGTCCAAGTATTCTTTGTGCAGCTCTAAGACTTTGAAGACTATTCTGTGGGTCTGCTATGCAAGAGAGCCAATCGGGGGTGTGGATTTGGACCAGATGTCAGTTCAGTGGTCGTGGTGAAAGATCATATGGACCTTTTGTATTTTGCTTTTAGCCTTCTGGATACCAACCTGACTACTCAGGAGCCCGGGGTTCCCTGAAAACAGATCCCGGGACCGAAGCTCACTTAGGGCAACCACTCTTCTGCATTAACACTGTTGGAATGTGACTACTTCATGTGTTACTAACTTGCACATGTAACGTATACATTGAAATCTTTAATAATACCACTGCTATTCACAAGGATGTAGTATACGTGGTTATTTCCATTATTTCCCCCCAATACTCTGCAACATAAACATAATGGCTTTGTTGGAAATGGGTTGGACCTGGTTGATACAATCAGGAAATAGCTTTACTTCTTTCCCTATCACCTTCAAACTAATTTGCTTCTTCCTTCCCCTGATGGCAGATCAGGGACGGTCTATAGCTTCTTGGTCACTTGCAAGTATTAAAATGTCCAGTCCAATTTAAATCAAAATTTAAGCTCATATCCAGTTTAGAGCTTCTTTCCCACTGCCCAGCTCAGGCATGTCTAGATGCTCAGATGCCAGTAAAGGGAAGGGGTTCTTCAACAAGCCTTGCTCCACTTCTTACCTGACTCGCACAATAGCTGATGGATTTTCCAAGATTAGGGTAGGGAGAAGGATGAGAGACCTGGTAGCAGATGCGGTTCTTGACATTCTCTTAGCTGTCAAAGACCTTACAAATGATAGGATCCAAATGTTGGCTCATTATTTGTTGATGATTAGCCAACATGAAAGATGGCATCTTTCATCAGGGACACTGGCTTCACAAGGCACTAGTCTAACCTCTTGTGACTTCTCTCAGTTTCTGTACCTCATGGTACCCCAGTCTGCTTGAGCAGGTAAGTGAAGCTATCTGCCTTTCGTAGGATTCACCTGGCTCCAGTAAAATGCACACATACTTGCTTTGCTATCCTAGGATGCTTTGATGGGCCCTATCCTCTGTCTTTTTGAGGCAAGTGTTAGGTATTAGGCTCTCAGCAACTAATGATAGCAGAACATATTAAGATCACCCAAGAAATCCACTGTGCTCCAAGACTATATAGCTTGGGACTAGTCCCTGCATCTCCGCATCCCACAAGCATCGAGTCTCCTTCCTTGTAACAAATCTCTCTCCAAGATCAATTATCCTAAATGTCCTCATTTTGCTATGGGTGAGTGGAAGCAACCCTGTACCCAATATTACTAGGCTCTTTGAAAGAATTCCTTCCCTCTAAAGGAGCTTCTAGCCTTCCTGTAAGCAAGCTGTTGGGAACATTGATTTGAATACAGACCAGACATTCTCCTGGAGAGGGGTCTAGCTCCTCTCTTTAGAACACATGGCTACTTAGCTTTGTTCCTATCTTTGGGATTTCAGCCAAAACTTGGTCCAACTGAACATTGGCTATTATACTTTGCCCACAAGGAACTGAACTGAAAAGAAATTTGTTGCCAAATTCCAGAGGTTACTCAGCTTGTAAGAGCAGAGGTCAGGTTTGAATCCTAATCCATCCTTCTCCTATAGGTCACAGCCTTCTCCTTAATGGAAGTTGCCCAGGACCAGGAGGAAGGGATTACACTTAGTCCCACTTTATAGATGAGTAAACAAAGGCTCCACAAATTTAAGACTTACCCAAGATCACCCCATGGACTAGTCAAAGCTGCAGCAGGAAACAGGTGGCTCACACTAAGGAATTCACTTCATCATAGTTTAGTAAAGGATTATTTAAAAGGTATGGGGAGCATTAGGAAGCCACAGGGGTAGGGCAGGTCTCCAGGACTGGTTAGCAGCAGAGCTGTTACCCATAGGACTAAAGGGAGGAGGGAAGGAGAGAATGGTCTTGAGGGCACTTTGAGAGCAGAAGGGACCTCATGTTGTAGGACACAGCAGGTCATAAGTCACAGCTCAGGAAGGAAGTTGTCCTGCCTGCCTCTCTTCTCTGCCTCCAAGCTCCTCTGGGGCCCAAACCCAGTAGGGAACCAGAGGGTACTGGTGCCTCTTGTCCTTGTATATGAGTCTCTCAGGGCCGAGAGCAAGAGGACTTAGGGTGGAGAATAGATCTGGCCCACTCAGCTAGCAAAGGCAGAACTGAAGTTTGAAACCATGTCTGCCTGCCCCAAACCCTTTGCCACATTTAGTAGCCTCTGCCTTTATCTCATGATGTGGCTGTGACAATCCGACTGCATTGTAAATCCTCTCAGGGCAGGAACTTTATCTCACCGTGTTTATAATTACTGCCATCCTGAGCACACACAGATATGCAGTAAGAGTTTGTTGACTGCATCAGTGGGTGTAGGGGCAGGCCATAGCTAACCTTGAAACACAGGAGGACAGCATGAGCAGAGGGAGAGAAATGGTATATATTTCAGGAACTCTGTGTATGGGTACTTAAATGAGATAATGTCTACAAAATTATGTATACATACAATTTCATATTGCATATTTTGTAAATATTGTCTCATTTGAACCTCACATCAACTCGTGAATTATCACCCCTTGATGAATCCTACAAGTTGATTTGTGTAATGACAGTAGCTGATAGACTATGACCTCAGGCCACCTAACCCCTAAAGCCAGTACTTTTTCAAGTACATCTCCACTGAGTATAATATGGTGAGATAATAGCATAACCATGGCTTGTTGCCTGTCTCTGCCTGTCTATCTCTTTCTTTTCCTTCTGCCATTGATTCATTGCATAAATCAAGTCATTTGTCTTTTGGTATGTTCCACTTTCTGGATGTGTGTTTGTTTCCTTACAGTTTCATTTAACCTCTTCTTCTTTCTCATACCCTTTTCCTATAAGTGAGCCCTTGAGTATTTATTTGATTCAGATTCACAGTCAGATTTTTTTTTTCTCTTTGGCAAGAACACATTGTGCGTGGTGCTTCATGTGTGTTTCATACCATAGCATGTCAATAAAGACACAAACCCTGACCACCCACCACCCACCTTTCCTGAGGCCAAGATGAATTGGTGGATTCTGGTGATTTACACAATTTTAATTACCAGTATTAATTACTGGTATTACCAAGTAAAGTATCAGCAATGTAGCAAGCATTCTGCTTGGCACCACATGTACATTACCCTGTTGAATCCACACAAAGACTACATGAGAGAGTATTCTCATTTTCATTTTTTAATGGGAAAACTGAGGCTCAGAGGTGAAGTGGGTTACCTGAAGTCATACAACTAGTGAATGACATTATCTGAAGTGTAACTAGTATACAACTAGTGAATGACAGAGGCAGGATACGGATTCAGATCTGATGGACTCGAGTCTACGTTCTGAACCACAAGGTGACATTACTTATGGTTTTATTTCTTTTCAATGCATTCTCACAGACCGACTCCTAGAGATTTTGATTCTTGTTCTTTTAATAGATTGTCTGTGTCAGAGTAATTTAGACTTTCAACTTTAGAACCAGTGTTGGGAAAAGGGCCAAAGAGGGAGGCCACTTCAGTGCCAACTGGACCACAGGAGAAGGAAGGAAAAGATAGTAGGTCATAGAGCAAGGTGCTTAGAACAGGTGGAAGTAGACAATAAAGTTCAGTAAAGCAATGTATTGAGATCCTTTTAATTGTACTTTATAAAACACAATCCAAAGTAGTTTAAGGAAAAAGGATCAATGATTTAATCAGATCACTAAACTATGGAAAGGCCAGAGGTAGACTGACCTCAGGAATCACTGGACCTAAGTACCAGAATTCCATTGATTGCTGTCTCCATCTCTCAGCTCTGGCTCTGCTTCTTCATGCATGCTGGTTTCCTGCTGTCAGGCTGGCTGTCTCCACATGGCAGGAAGCAAGTCTACAGCAGCGTATCCTTACAACTAACTGCATGACCAGAGAGGAAAGAGAACTTCCCCTTTCTAACCCCAGTAGGAACAATCTCAGGGAAAGACTCTGATTGGCTGGGCATGGACCAATCAGTATGGCCAGGAAAGGGGAGCCCTCCCATTGGTTGACTTAGGTCACATGTCCCTTCTATGACCACTAGTAAGGCATTTCCATTACTATAAGAAAGGAATGGATCACACAGATGATGAAACTCCTGGGGGATTGTGACCTAGGGAGTCACCCAGCCTCCATTTTCTTTTTTATTGAGGTACAATTGACATATAGCATTATATTAGTTTCAGGTGTACAACATGATGATTTGATATGTGTATGTATTGTGAAATGGTCACTGCAGTAAGTCTAGTTGCCAAATGTCCCCATACAAAGTTATACATTTTTTTTTTCTTGTGGTAGGTCATCTTCCACATATTCTTATTATGAACAAGTGACAACAGATGATATCCAGAGGCAGGCTCTGACTGGTTGAAAAGAACAAAGGTAGGAGGGAGGAAATGGATGTTAATTAAATACCCACATATTCTATGTGATATTCCAAGTGCTACATGGTAGCGCCTTTATTCTTCACAATAGTACCATGAACTCAGCATTTTATTCTTTTTTTAAAAAAGATTTATTTATTTATTTGAGAGAGACAGAGAGCGTGGTGGTGAGGAGCAGAGAGAGAGAGAGAGACTCAAGCAGAGTCTGCATGGAGTTCATTGTGGGGCTCAGTCTCAAGAACCTGAGATCATGACAGAGCCAAAACCAAGTCTGACTCTCAGTTGATTGTGCTACCCAGTGCCTCATTCTCATTTTTTTAAAAGAATAAACCGAGTTTCACAGAAGTTAAGTGACTTGCCCAAGATCAAAGTTTGATCTTTGATGAAAAGTCAAGACTTGAATCCAAATTTTTATGGCTCTATGTCTATACTCTTTCCTCGGGATCAGACATCCTTCAGTGCTGAAGGGACCGAGGACAGAAGGATAATACTCAGCTACAGAAATTCTGCATGTAAAATAGATGCCACATCACCAAAATGAGGCAGGTCCCAATTTATGTTTTAGGTCCTCTGGACAGAGCAGAATCAAAATCCTGGCTGATGCATTATGGAATAAAAAGTGTTTTCAACATGTAAATCCAAATTGAGGGACATTCTACAAAATATCTGATCTATATTCCTCAGTGCTGTCATGGTCATCAGAAACAAGGAAAGACTGTGATGCTGTCAGAGACCAGTGGAGACTAAAGAGACATGGCAACCTAGTACAATTCCAGAATGGGTCTTAGAACAGGAAAAAAAAGGGGGGGCATTCATAGAAAAATTGGTGAAATACAAATAAAAGCTGGAGTTTCATTAAAAATGACAGACTAGTATTGGTTTCTTAGCTTTGATGATACACCATGATACGTTCAGATGTTAATGATGGTGGACACTACGTGAGGGGCATACGGGTACTCTCTGTACAATCTTCACAATTGTTCTAAAAATTTAAGATTATTTCAAATTTAAAAGTTTGTTGGAACAAAACTGTGTGTGTGTGTGTGTGTGTGTGTGTGTGTGTGTGTTTATTTTCCCTAGGGTAAAACCATGATTAGTTCCAGAGCCTGAGGCAAACCTGCAGGTGGAGGAGCTCCTCACCCAGGGTTTTATGGGCTAAATGTTTGTGTCCCACCAAATTCATATGTTGAAGACATACTCCTCAGTGTGTTGGTATTTCCAAGTGGTGCCTTTGGGATGTTAATTATGTTTAGATGAGGTCATGGGAATGAGGACCATGTGATGAGATTAGCATCCTTCTAACAAGAGGAAAAGAGCCAGAGCTCACTCAACCTCCAGCACTTGAGGACACAGAAGAGAGTCATTTGCAAACTAGGAAGAGAGCTCTCACCAAGAACTGAATCTACCAGCACTTTAATCTTGGACTTCACAGAGTCCTGTAAGAAATCAATGTCTGTTGTTTAAGCTACCCGGTCTGTGGTATGTTGTTATAGCAGCCCAGGCAGACCAGGACACAGAGGATGACACCCTATGTTAAGGGTGCCAATCTAAGGAAATAATGCCTTAAAATGAAACAATGAGATACCACCACACACCAGTCAGAATGGCTAAAATTAACAAGACAGGAAATAACAAATGTTGGCGAGGATGTGGAGAAAGGGGAACACTCTTACACTGTTGGTGGGAATGCAAGCTGGTACAGCCACTCTGGAAAACAGTATGGAGGTTCCTCAAGAAGTTAAAAATAGAGCTTCCCTATGACCCTGCAATTGCACTGCTAGGTAATAACCCCAGAAGAGACTAATGTAGTGAAATGAAGGGGAACCTGCACCCCAGTGTTCACAGCAGCAATATCCACCATGGCCAAACTGTGGAAAGAGCCAAGATGTCCATGGAAAGATGAATGGATAATGAAGATGTCATACACACACACACACACACACACACACACACACACACAATCACACAAAATGGAATCTTACACAGCTGTCAAAAAGGATGAATACTTACCATATTACCAATACTTACATCAATGTGGATGGAACTGGAGGGTATTATGCTGAGCAATATATGTCAATCAGAGAAAGACAATTATCATTTGGTTTCAGTCATGTGTAATATAAGAAACAGTGCAGAGTATCATAGGGGAAGGGAGGGAAAACTGAGTGGGAAGTCATCAGAGAGGGAAACAAACCATGAGAAACTCTTAACTGTGGGAAACAAACTGAGGATTGCTGGAGGAAGGTGGGTGGGGGATGGGGTAACAGTGTGACAGGCTTTAAGGAGGGCACATGATGTGATGAGCACTGGATGTTATATACAACTGATAATTTATTGAACACTACATCTGCAACTAATGATGTACTGTAAGTTGGCTAACTTAACTTACATAAAAAATGAAATTGCAGTAATATGAGGGAATTGGTAATAGTTAATTTTCACTCAAATCTCAAATCCCACCCAGGTAAACTTTTCTTCTCCAGATGCCCTGTTAACATGCTCTTGGTTCAGATGAAGATGTTGCTAAAAGCTCACTTCTGTGCCACGTTTGAGTCACTAATCCAGGCTTAGACCCTAAACCATGTTGACATTTACGCAGACCCTAAAGAAGTACCAGCTCTCCCAAACCCTTGTCATCTGAGCTTCTGTCTATGGCTTTAGTAATTCTCTGGTTTGCAAACAGCACAGGCCAGAGAGAGACTGGCTGATTCTAATGGTGCCTCATCTCAAATGTACTGCTTAGATGACTTACTAAAAATGAAGAATGCCCTCTCCATTACAGTCTTTGCAGATGATAAAACTGCACAATCCACTGAAAATATTATGACTCCAGTGGTGTTTCATTTTTCGCATGTTTTCCCTAACCAGCTAGAGGAGGGGAGTTAAAAAGAAAGTCCGGTGTGGTTGACTTGGCTCCAATCGATAGAAGAGTTGAGATTCTAGGGTGTGCCCAGTTGACCTTCCTCTTTTCAGGGTAGGACAGAGGATCTTGTGTAAAGTTTATAAATACACAGATTTCAGAGTTGAAAGTAGGGTGACAGGCATTCCCATCCTGTCCATGACTGAGGAGTTTCCAGGCATGTGAGACTTTCAGAATGATTACTGGGACAGTTCCAGGCAAACTGGGATAGTTAATCATCCAGATGGAAGGGACCATAAAGCAATCTTCTCAAACAGAAGGCCCCCAAATATATTCTATCCTCTGGGGTTTCTAACTAGATAAATATTCAAAGAGGTTTGTACATGGCACATGTGTTGTCAGGCAGCAATGGGTGTAATTGACAGAGATGGATTTGGGCTGGGCAGCCGGGAGAGAGGAAGCTGATCTGGCAGACTCATAGAGCACCTGGGTGCAAATACTAGCTCTCTTGTATAACAGCTGAGAAAACGTGGATAAATAATTTGTCAGTTCTACTTCAATTTCTTCATCTGCAAAATGGGAATAGTATGTTTGCCTTGAGATTAAAATTCAATAACTCAGGTAAAGTTCTTAAAATTCTGCTTAGCAGGGGCACCTGGGTGGCTCAGTGGGTTCAAGCCTCAGTCTTCGGCTTGGGTCGTGATCCCAGGGTCCTGGGATGGAGCCCTGCACCGGGCTCTCTGCTCAGTGGAGAGCCTGCTTCCCTTCCTCTCTCTGTCTGCCTCTCTGCCTACTTGTGATCTCCGTCTGTCAAATAAATACATAAAATCTTTAAAAAAAATTCTGCTTAGCATAGAGAGTGTGCTAACTAAATACCACGTTTCATTATTGCTGTCTATACTATTCACAGTCTGGATTCTTATTCCTAGCTCTGCCATTAACCAGACACATGGATCTGTAAAAGGGGAAAATGAGGGCACCTTACCGAGGGGTCATGTAGAGATAGATAAAGCAAGTGTGCAATCCATATGTGATTATGGAGGCTACATTTTCATTTCCTGAGGGGCCCAGGCTCTCATTTTCTTATCTCATATTTAGTTCCATTAGTGAAGTAGAGAGACAACAGGTTTTCTAGACTGGGTCTTAGTCTTGGCTCTGCCATGACTAGGATCTTCATTTAGTGACTTAGCCTTAAAAAAAAAAAAAAAAAAAAAAAAAAAAAGCAAGCTGTGGTTTTCATGAAAGGCTGAAAATTGGCTCTGGAGGCAGGTATCCATGAAGTGTCAGTTGTGTTTTGATAGATGCAATCATCATTGAAAGAAGCATGTAATATCTGTAACTATTCATTCTGTGACCCACAGGTTAGCTTTGTCCTGGCCCTTTAGTTCTGGTCCCTTTGCAAATATATCCTCTCATGCACAATCATGACTGAGCAATGCAGCAAACTGAATATTTTTTTAAGGGACAGTGGAGTCAAGGCTATAACTGTAACTATAGCACAATTCACCACAAAATCCTAATTCTCTTTTGCTCTTCCCTTCTTCTTTCTCTTCTCTTCTCTTCGCTTCATTTCTCTTTGCTTCTCTTCGCTTCTCTTTTCTTCCTCTTTCTCTTCCTTTTCCTCTTCTCCTCTCCTCTCTTCTCTCTTCTCTTCTCCTCCATTCTCCTCCTTCTCTTCTCTTCTCTTCTCTTCTCTTCTCTTCTCTTCTCTTCTCTTCTCTTCTCTTCTCTTCTTTCTTCTTCCTCTCCCCTGGCCCCCATATGCCCTTTCTCTACCTTCTATCTTGCCAGGACTCTTCTCATTCTTGATACTCTCTGTTTCTCAACTCTTGCAGTAGAGACTGCCATGTGTTCCTCAAAGGTGGTTATCTCTTTGTGCTTGGACCCATAGTTAGAGTACACTTCCCAGAGTCCTTTGTAATAAAGTGTCACCATGGGCCTGAGTTTATCCATTGGGTTATGGGTAGAAGTGGTGAATGCCACTTTCTGATGACCTGGGCCATAAAAACTTCCCATGGACAATCCTCTCTCTCTTCTCCCCACTGCTGGCTCATTGTAGAAGTTCAGAAACTGTTGGTGATGTCAAAGTCTCCACCAACTAGTCTATGTGTGGGCCTGAATTAATTGTAACTCTAATCTCTACCTCTACTCCTAGCCATCATGTTCATCTCTTGGGGGCTTACATGAGTGAGAAACTTTATGTCCATGAAAATTAAACTTGAGGTAAGTGACAAATAAACTTCCATTGTATTGAGTCAATAGTATTTTAAGATGCATCTGTTATAGCCACCGGCCTTCTATGAGCTAATACAGCCAGAGAGGACTCCTTTTCCACTGTTTCTGATCTGATCTGCTCCTCCAAGTCTCTCTCTCTCTCTCATTTTTCTCCCCATTGGTCACTTTTATTGGGAAACGAGTATCACAACAATATTAAAGTTACACACACACACACACACACACACACAGCCACAAAAGGCAAAATCCAGTGTCTTGGAAGTTGGGGGGACAAAAATGGAAGGGATAATTCTACCGCTTTGCTTTGGTGACACTTAATGAGCTAACTGTAACCTCCCTGAGAGCAGGGACCACAGCACGTTTGCCTCTCTTGCATCTTTACTGCCTGGCACAGAGCCAGTGCTCAGTACAACTATGTTCAATGGCTGTGTACAGTTGGCCTGAGATCCTCTAGGGACCACCTGGAAAAACCCTTTCCTTCCTCCCTTCTTTCTTTTTAAAAAATCATTTCATTTTATTTTTTCATCATGAAAAGCAGACTCTTTAATCCCCATTTCCCATTTCCCCCAATCCCCCAAACACCTCCTGTGTGGTAACCATCAGTTTGTTCTCTATAGCTAAGACTCTCTTTCCTAGTTTCTCTCTCTCTCTCTCTCTCTCTCTCTCTCTCTCTTATTGTTTTCCTTTGTTCCTTTGTTTTGTTTCTTAAATTTCACATATGAGTGAGATCATATGGTGTTTGTCTTTCTCTGATTGACTTATTTTGCTCAGCATTATACTCTTTAGCTGCATCCATATTGTTCCAAATGGAAAGATTTCATTTTTTAATTTTTTTTAATTAAAAAAATTTTTTTTAAATTTATTTATTTGTCAGAGAGAGAGGGAGAGAGAGAGAGTGAGCACAGGCAGACAGAGTGGCAGGCAGAGGCAGAGGGAGAAGCAGGCTCCCTGCTGAGCAAGGAGCCCGATGTGGGACTCGATCCCAGGACGCTGGGATCATGACCTGAGCCGAAGGCAACCGCTTAACCAACTGAGCCACCCAGGCGTCCCTCATTCTTTTTTTTAACTGATGAATAATATTCCATTGTATATAAATACCACATCTTCTTTATTCATTCATCTATTGATAGACACAGGGGCTGAATCCATACATTGGCTACTGTAAATAATGCTGCTAAACATAGAGGTGTATGTATTCCTTTGAATTAGTGTTTTCGTATTTTGGGAGTAAATACTGAGTAGTATGATTTCTGGACTGAGGGTGGTTCTATTTTTAAATTTTTTTTGAGGAACCTCCATACTGTTTTCCACAGTGGCTGCACCAATATGCATTCTTATCAATAGTGCAAGAGGATTCTTTTTTCTCCACATCCTCACCAATACTTGTTGTTTCCTGCATTTTTTATTTTAACCATTTTGGCAAAACTACTCATTGTAGTTTTGATTTGTGTTTCCCTGATGAAGAGTGATGTTGAAGAATCTTTTCATGGTGTCTGTTGGTCATCTTCATGTGTTCTTTGGACAAACATCTGTTCATGTCTTTTATCTATGTTGTAACTGGATTTTTTTTTTTGAGGTATTGAGTTGTATCAGTTCTTTATATATTTTGGATACTCACCCTTTGTTGGTTATATTATTTGCAAACATCTCCCATTTGGTAGGGTTACCTTTTAATTTTGTTGACCATTTCCTTCACTATGGAGAAATTTATTTTATTTTATTTTATTTTTTTAAAATATTTTATTTATTTGTCAGAGAGAGAGAGGGAGAGAGAGCGAGCGAGCACAGGCAGACAGAGTGGCAGGCAGAGGCAGAGGGAGAAGCAGGCTGGAGCCCAATGTGGGACTTGATCCCAGGCCGCTGGGATCATGACGTGAGCTGAAGGCAGCTGCTTAACCAAGTGAGCCACCCAGGCATCCCTGGAGAAATTTTTTAATCCAGTATAGTTAGTCACAATAGTCTGTTTTGCTCTTTTTTTTTTTTTTAAGATTTTATTTATTTATTTGACAGACAGAGATCACAAGTAGGCAGAGAAGCAGGCAGAGAGAGAGAGGAGGAAGCAGGCTCCCTGCCGAGCAGAGAGCCGGATGCGGGGCTCGATCCCAGGACCCTGGGATCATGACCCGATCTGAAGGCAGAGGCTTTAACCCACTGAGCCACCCAGGTGCCCCTATTTTTGCTTTTATTTCCCTTGTCTTAGGAGACATATCTAGAAAAATGTTGCTGTGGCTGATGTCAGAGAGATCACTTTAAAGATTTTTATTGTTCCAGATCTCACATTTAGGTCTTTAATCCACTTTGAGTTTATTTTGTGTATGGTGAATAAAAGTGGTCCAGTTTCATTCTTTTGCCTGTGACTCTCCAGTTTTCCAACACCATTTGTTAAAGAGACTATCCTTTTCCTGTTGTATATTCATCTCTCCTTTGTCAAAGATTAATTGACCATATACTTGTGGATTTACTTCTGGATTTTCTATTCTACTCCATTGATCTATGTGTCTATTTTTTATGCCACTACCATATTGTTTTAATTATTTCCTCATTGTAATATAATTTGAGATCTGGAATTGTGATACCTCCAGTTTTGCTTTTCTTTTTCAAGATTGCTTTGGCTCTTTGAGGTCTTTTGTGGTTCCATACAATTTTTAGGATTGTTTGTCTTAGTTTTATGAAATGCTATTGGTATTTTGATAGGGATTGCATAAAATCTGTAGATTGCTTTGGGTAGTACGGATATTTTAACAATATTTGTACTTATCCAAGTCCCTTTTTTCTTGACTATGATGAACAACATAGATCTCAGGCTGCCCTTTCCATGCTGACACACTCACAAGAAACGCAGTGCTCAGCAAAGAAACCTTCAATTACAAAGAACCGCCCCCTCAAAAGGAGAGGTACTTTAAATAATATTTATTTTCAGTTACATACTGTCTTTCATTCAACATATAATCACAAAACACTGTGTTCTCTGTCCTTCTCTAGAAACTAGAGACAGAGAAAGGAAAGTCAACAGCTGCCTTCATTACCTCTTGGTCTAGTGCTAAAATGGATAATACAGTTTGGTTGGGAAGTCATAGAATTTCATGGAAGTCAAAGCAGGGATATCAGATTCAAAGTCTTCCTAAGGAAGGACCTGACTTAAATCTTAAAGAATGAATAAGAACCAAGCAAAAGATGGAAGAAGGTTGTGCTCACATGACAATTGTGAATAAAGCAGTGAGTTGGCATGACTTTCCCAGGAACTTCATTTTAGGTCAGGCTGGAATGAAGGGTATACATGACTGGGATATGGGTGATAAACCTGCAGATTCCAGCTGGGACCAGATCCTAAAGGACATCACCTGGAAGGTTAATGTGCATTTGACACCATCTGTTCTTGTCTCCTCATTAATATACCATGTTATACTTTCCCAGTCACCGCAGCAAAAATAATCCTGTTTCCCATACATGGTTGTCCCTGCATGCTGAGCACAGTCCCTGAGGCAGGAGGAAACTTCAGTGCAATGACTGAGCTTTTTTGCAGTTCCTCTGAAATGTTACTGTCTTGGGTGTTCCTAGGGTCGGCCTCACTCATATGTGTGAATTTGTCACTTTCATGAAGAAAAAACTATAAGGCTTAGGAGAACTTGGCAGTACCTGAAAGCTCTCCTTTGTGTGTGGGCCATGGGCCTTTTCATCTTCAACCACAGTAGCATCACCATTGTTGCATTTTGTCCTTCCTACTTATGCAGCCCTAAATTGCTCATACTGGCTTTAAAAAAGTATTTATTTGAAAGAGAGAAAGAAGAATGAGGGGTGAGAGTGGGGGAGAATATCAAGCAGACTCTGTGCTGGGCATGGAGCCCAATGGAGGGCTCGATCCCAGGGCCCTGGGACCTGAGCAGAAACCGGGAGCCACTTAAATAACTGAGCCACCTAGAAACCCCTTTTCATAAGGGCTTTAACTTAAATATGATCTTCCTTACTCTCCTCTACAATTTGAAAAATGGATCCCATGATCTCATCAGGGAGGTCTGATTTGATATAATTGATATAACTCACCTCTCATCATTTGTAGGTTGTCAGAGCCAGGACCAGAATTACCATTCAATGGATATTTTCTAGGCCTTGATCTCCTTGAGACCAAGCATCACATCTCCTACAATACTGTCACCTTACCAGTGCCTTAAAGGACCACTTAGCCTGTATGTGAAGATCTAACTTTAAGAAATGATTCTGTACATGAGCTTTGAAATCAAAGAAAAACCTGGATTCGGGACGTGGATGCTAAGGTGAGTCATCTAGTCTACCACAGCAGCAGATCTTCTCGTGTCAGGGGTCTGTGAATGTTTCCTTCACAGGGCTGTTGTGAGAGTCAAATGAGGTGTTTTGCCTAGTGCCTGGCACACAGAATGACTCAGTTTGTGCTATGGCCTCTTGGTCCCCTACTCTCTATTTTCAGTCATTATTTTTTTATTATTCAAAAATATTAAATGTATTCATTCATAGGCAGAATTGCACAGTGAACCACCACAGGCCAAAGACACAGCATCAACAACTCTCAGCTCATGGCCAACTTTATCTCAATCTCCATCTTCTTTTCTCTGCTGTTATTTTGAAGGAGATGTCAAACATCCTATCCTTTCATCTGTCAATTAGGCAACACATATCCCTGAAAAATAAGGGTTAAGAAAATAATAACCACAATACAATGATCACTTCCCCCTGAAGAAAAACAGGCCCAGAGAAAACCAAGAGTTGTAGCAGGCAGAATAATAGCTCCCCAGGGATGTCCACATCCTGATTCCTGAGCTTGTAGACAGATGAGATGGCAGAGGAGAATTAAGGTTGCATATGGATTTATGGTTGCTAAGTGGCTGACCTTAAAATAGGACGATTATCCTGGATTATCCAGGTGGACCCAGTGAAACCACTAGAGTCCTTAATGTTCCTAAAGGGAAGAAGGGAGTAGGGAGGGGCAACCATAGAGATGGCTGCACAGGAAGGACACAGCTAGTGCTGCTGGCCTTGGACATGGAGGCTGGGGGCCATGACTCAAGGAATAGGGGTGACCTATAGAAGCTGGAAAAGATAAGGAAATAGTTTTTGCCCTAGAGTGTCTAGAAAGAATGAAGGCCTGCCAATATCTTTCCTTAGCTCAGTGAGATCCATTTCAGATTCCAGAGCTATAAAGTAATACCTTTGTGATTTGTTAAGCTTCTGAGTTTGTAATAATTTGTTACAGCAGCACTAGGAAATGAATACAATAATTATTTAATATCATCAAATATTCACTCAGTTTAGCTCGGTGTTTGAACTCATAGCTTAGAATTCTAGTCATTGTACTTCTCTGTTTGGACTAAATGTCTAAAATACTGCTCTCGGGTTGCCTGTGTGGCTCAGTTGGTTAAGCTTCTGCCTTTGGCTTAGGCCATGATCCCAGGGTCCCAGGACTGAGTTCTGCATCAGGCTCTTTGCTCAGCAGGGAGCCTCCTTCTCTCTCTGCCTGCTACTCTCCCTGCTTGTGCACCCCCTCTCGTGCTCTCTCTTTGACAAATAAATAAATAAAATCTTGAAAAGATAAAAAATAAATAAAACATTGTTCTCATAAAAATATTTCAGAAGTCTCTAAGTCTATTTTTGACCAGCAAATTCAAATGAAGTGTATTGCTTCTAAAATGAAAGATAATTCTTGATGGAGAAACTTTTACTTTTATTCATTTCTTTCATTCTTCTATTTTTTTTTATGTGCTTTTTCTGTAGACAGCACAGAGAAGCAGGGTCTGCTGTGAGTTATCCATTTGGCGAGCCCTTGGGAGGGTGGATATACTAAGACCTACTCTTTCTTCTTCAAGGCAGTGGTAGCCAGGATAGCACAGAGATAAAGACCACAACTTCTGGGACCATACTTTCTCGTTAATCTCAGTTCTGTCACCTGCCAGCCACATGCTCTAAAGCAAGTTAACTAACTTCTCTGACCCTCAGTTTCTTCATATGTAAAATGGAGTTCATGGTGGTACCTACCTCATGAATGAAATTAAATGAGTTAATTCATATATGTAGAACCCACAAAACATGGCCTGAAACCCATTAAGCATTCCACAACTTTCTTTGTTTATTATTATGTACCAAGGATGGATGTTCTTGAGTCAGACAGATCTTGCTCAGTTCTGAATCCTCACTTTAATTCTACGAAATGGGATTCATAGTCAAAACGTGCTATATTCAACAAAATAACTGAAATATTTAGTTAGGTTCATAGAACACAGTAAATAATAGATGTAGGTGGTGATCATTTTTATTTTTCATGTAGTTGCTCACTTTACTTTAGAAATTGCTGGCTCACTATAATTTTATACAACAGTATAAAATAGTTATTTGAACTCAGAGGAGAAATGCCAAATGGTGCTCATGATCTCTTCTCCACTCCACCAGGTTAGGCATCCACTTTTGCTATTGTGATGGAGGGAGGAAGCAAAAGAACAGGGCCGGGAAGGGGTTCAAAATTATGCTAAACATCATAGTGTGGTATAGACACACCCTAGTTAACTCCCAAGGAGGTCCCCCTTGCATGAACCCCTCCTCTCTGCAGTGTGGGCAGAACCTGTGGCTAGCTTCGAACTAGCAGAATATGGCAAAGGAGTTCAGTCCCTTGATTAGGTTATGTTATACGGCAGAGTGTCCCTTCTCTCTAAGTCCTAAGAATAGAAGCATGTTCTAGGAAACTTCTAAGTGAGTGGGAAAGTCCTTATTTGCTCTTACTGTGTCATAATAATTTTCTGGTAATATCTGACTCCTCAGTGAAGAACTTCCGGTATTTTTGCCGTCTGCTGGATTTGACTGATGGGGCTGATCAAGAAGGGGGCCAGAAGAGACCAATTTCTCTACCCAATTTCATTACAAATTTTGGCAAAGGATTTCTCTAGGGTGAGGATATCAGTCACAGCAGAGAGGCTCCCAACCTGTGGGGCTGTAGAGAAAAATCCAAGTACTAAGTAAAATGATGCCAACTCATCATACCCTTACCAATGGAATTAAGAAGCAGCCCCTTGCATGGAGAATAGGAGGGATTACCGAAGCACCTGCTTTTCAAAGCTTAATTACCACATGAAAAAGACGAAGAACCTGCTTGGGATACCAGGGAAACTAAAGCACCTCCTATGTGATGTATGTGCATGTGTGTGCACATGCACACATGCACACACACACACCCCTCCACGATCACAGAAGCTTGAATAAATAATCCAAGGTTTTGCAGTCAGAAATTTTTTTAATTTTAGCATACATGTAACTTTTGTGTTTTTATCATTTACTGATAAATGATAAAGGCACTAAGGCACTAAGAACTTTTGTTTGGGTCCCAAAAGATCTATAGAGACCTTGATCACTGAACAACCTATCGACACTTAGGAGATGCTCACCTTCCATAGCCCACAAGACCCTGCCCCACTCTGGCAAAGGTAGGGATTAACTTTCCACTACTGCACTGCCCTCTGTTGCTGACCTCTATTTGGCTCCCCCTAACCCAGAGATACACATACCTGCTGACACTTTGAGCAGGAGGAACATTAAGGACACCCAGGTCATCTCCACCATTGACAGCAGAGGTAACTGAGCCTCAGAGGAGTAAAGCCATGTGTTCAAGGCCACACAACCACTCCAGGGTAGGGACTGGACCAGCGGCCATGGCCTGGTTCTCTTTCCAGATTGTTGCATCTGGCCCTTCCCTATTGCTATTCTGCATATGCTGGAGGACAGAGATGGTATATATGCAGGGAATGCAAAGTCATGCTAATGTTTGGATATTAAAATTTAATATCATAATTTTAACCTAAAATAAAACCAAATTAAAAAGGTACATCTGCTGCAAAAAAAATTAATGCATTTCTGGCCCCAATACACACCATTCTGAATAATTTACCTTGTGGATTTATTCCTGGTAGTCGAGCTGGCATAGGCCACATGGATAGAAAGGCAGCAGGGTTTGTGGGGCCTATTTCCTACTGGGCATTTTCCCCCTCTTCCCTATTCCATTCCTCAGAGCCTTCTGCTTCCCCATCCCATTCCTCAAAGCCATGTAGTGGTCTCAAACTTCCCTGTGTAGAGCCTTCTGCTTCCCCATCCCATTCCTCAAAGCCATGTAGTGGTCTCAAACTTCCCTGTGTGGTTAGGAGTACCCCTTCTCCCATCAGAACTGACATTTCTTGTGTTCACTGGGTGACCAGATATATTGGTTTACTAGGGCTGCTGTAACAAAGTATCACAGACTGGGTGGCTTAACCAACAGAAATCTATTGCCTCATCTTCTGGAGGCTGAAGTCCAAAGTCAAGGTCCAGGCAGGGTTGGTTCCTTCTGAGGGCTGTGAGGGAAGGCTCTGTTCCAGACCTCTCTCCTTGGGTTGGTCTTCTTCACGTTCACATGACATTCTCCCTGTATTTTCACCTGGTCACATGGTGACCTATACATCTGTACATGTCCGTGTCCAAATTTCCCCTTCTTAGGATAAGGATTGCGGTCATATTGGATTAGAGCCCACGGAATGACCTTGTTTTTATATTGATTACCTCTGTAAACACCCTATCTCCGTATCAAATTACATTTTGAAGTACTGAGAGAGAGGTTAGGATTTCAACATATGAATTTGGGGCAGGGACACGGCTCAACGCCCAACACCAGCCACACTGGTAGACCACATGCCACGAGTTGGCCGGAAGTCAGGACTTACTTCTCCTGGCTCTGGGATCCTTTCTCAGCCTCACCATGCTTCTCGCCATGGTCCTCCTGAGAGAACACGGGCAGGTCACTGCGTGTTTCTGAGCTTCTACTCCTGCATTTCAAAATTTGAGGACATCAGACCTACTTCTCAGAACTGTAGGGACAAACAGGATGGCTCCTGTGAAAAGCCTTAGGAGAACACCTGATACATCAAAGGCTTTTTGTGACTGTTTATGTTCCTACTTTTGTCCACACCAAGAAAACCCATAGATAAGGACTTATTCCGATCACTACTAAAGGAAATCGAACAAAACACATTCACGGATCTGCCCTTGGGAGGTTTTGTTCAAAGAGAACATCATGTATGAAAACAAATAGAACCAATATGAAAAATAAAGCATGGTCTTGGGAAGGAGGATGAGACCACTCAGGACCCTCTTCTTCTACCCAGTATTTACATAATCCCTGAGTGAGAACTCTCAGGCCTCATTTCTTACCTTGTTTCTCGAATTGTGCAGGGCAACGGCTCGGGTAGTTTTACTTTATATTTAAAAATAACAAAAGGAATCTATGTGCTGTTATAAAAATGCAATACAGAAGTTAGAAACATCATTACACTTTTTTTTTCAGTAAAAATCTGCTCATTTGTGTTTGGAAAAAATAAGATCATATAATAAGTGTCATTTGATAAATCTTCGCCTTTCCCATATTAACACCACACTCTGAACATCTATTTTTTTAAAGATTTTATTTATTTATTTGACACAGAGAGAGAGAGAGCATAAGCAAGGGGAACGGGAGAGGGAGAAGCAGGCTCCCCCATGAGCAGGGAGCCCGATGTGGGGCTCAATCCCAGGACCCTAGCATCATGACCTGATTTGAAGGCAGACACCGAACTGACTGAGCCTCCCAGGTACCCCAAACACCTTTCTATGTTAATATGTCTTCTTCTCTGAATCATTTTCTATGCTTAAATAGCTTTTTGTTACATGAATAATAATTAATCAATTATTCATTACTGATAGGCATATAACTTATAGCTGTCTTTTGAATTACTCTGATATTATTTTGAATTATTATTCTTAGAAATTATATATAATTAATATTAGCCAATATTATTATTAGTGGTAGAACTCAATGCTTTGATGAGATCCGTACTCTTTCAACATCTCCCTGCTCATTCCAGTGATATGATCATTATATCATATATAGACCCAAACCGGATAGCTGGGATTGTGGGAGATGAAAGGGACATGCTAAACACAGAGCTCTATTCACAATATTTTAGAAAATCCTATGCAAGGATTAGTAAATACATGTGGAGAGACTTATTATGTTCGTGCTTCAAATGAATTAGTTACCAAACTGCTGCTGAAAAAATTCTTCTAGCAGGACATTGGAAAATAGTAGGGAGAGAGGATATAATAACTAGAATTCAGATAAGGTACCAATGAGTGATAGAGGAATCTGGAGGAAGGTTTTTGATTGGAAAGAAAAATGGCTGAGGGAGCTTACAGAAAGTGGAGGCTGAAAGGGAAGTAGACCTTCTCCACAATTTAGCACAATGGGGGCTTCCATCCAGAAAGTGGTGTAAAAAATCAAAGATCTTGCCTGAAGCCAGGAGCCCCTTTATGACTGTTGGAGCTTTTGTCTTTATTGAGCTTTGTGAGAAAGGGCTGCGAGGATGTGGGTTCTGGAGTTTCCACTGATTTTCCTGCACAAACTTAAGCAAGTAAGTTACTGTCACTGGGCTGAGCTTTCTACATCTGTAAAATAAGGACACTGAGTTGGAAAATGAGCAAGCTGCATTTTAGATTCTATTTTTAAAAATCATCAGTCTTTTAAGATTCACAGATAGAAAACTAACAACTTAATGAATAAAAAGAGGGTAGGAGGTTAAAAGTGTAGGAGTCTGGGCTTCACCAAATGTTATTAAGTATCAGATCCCACCTCTGCGATGGCCTATCTCTCCTGCCCTCCCTTCTGGGTTCTGTCAATTTACTATTCAGATCAACTGACTAATTTTGTCTGAAAGGGGAATGGAAAATCTCCATGTCATCAGATACACTTTCGCTTTGATGAATGAGGCTTAAGTTCCAAAGAGAGTGTTAGGCAGGAAAATCCAGCTCTTTCAAACCAATTACTGCGTATCTGATTTATTTCCCTCCTTAATGCTGTTTATTTTGTTTTTATTCAAAATATAAAATTGCTCCCTGAGTTGGGAGATTAATGGCTTTCTTCTCCTTTAGCAACAGATCATTTGTGGACCCAGATTATAAATAGGAGGTTAGAATCCATGACTCATTGTTTTTTCCTTTTTTATACAGGATGTCCCCCAAGATTAACTGTGGCTTTTTTTTTTTTTCAAGTTACAATCATTAACATCTAATTATTTGTGGGCTGCTACATTGAAGATTTTTGTTTTTAGGAAAATGTAATGCTTCTTTTTGTGCCTGTTCCCGGAAAATTTTATATGTTGATAAACTAGAATTCCAAACAGCATTGAGCCGTGGCTTTGATTGATCACTTTGTTGCTTGATTGATTCCTCCATTCATTTAACAAATGTATATTTATTGTACCCTGGCTCTGTGTAAAGAATGCGACTGTTCCGTGTCTTGGAGGTGGCACGCTTTGATACGGAGGCTGGAAGGAACATAGAGGTAGCGGAAGGCTTCTCTGGCCGCCTAGTGTGATTCGAGTTCACTCATTTGTTTATCACACGCTTCCTCACTGATCTGTCAGACATCTGCTACAGTCACAGATTGTACTGGGATTTTACACAAGTCTGGTGCATTTGGCATTCATTCATTCATTTATTCAGCAACAAAAACAAGAACAGAACACAACCCCCTACCAGGTGTCACTCTCCAACTAGACTGTGAGGTGTGGGTACGGAGAAGGAAACAGGAAGGGCTTTGAATGTTTAAGGAACTTTGACTTAATGTAGTATCTGGGGTTTGTTGTTGTTTTCCACCTTTATCTGTGCTTTCTGGTATCCCCTCGCTGTTGAACTTGAGACAAGTTACTTGACCCCTCTGTGCGTCAGTTTCTCACGTGTTAAGTGGTGTTTCCATCAATATGCTGTCAAGAAAATAGAGTGCACTGCAGATATTTCTAGCAGTGGGGGAGTCAGTGCAGGTTAGTAGTTAGAATCTTTGGGAAGAGATGGAAAATAGATGGGGGGAAAGAATGTGAAGAGGTTAGGAGGTGCTTATCGGACTTTGCGGAGGAGTCCAGCCTGCACGTGCAGCCGTATCTGCTAGAGGAGCCGTTGCCACCACAGCCACCGCCACCGGGCCAGCCCTACAGCTGTGCATATCAGAAGCTGCTCACCCACCAAGACCGGGATCACTGGGGGGAAGCAGGCGCTGCAGCCGGGACCAAGCTCAAGGCAGAGACAAGCTTCTCCCTTCCTCCAGCTTTAAAGTCTCTCCCCAGTGCCTCCCACTGTTAGAGCCCAACCAGAGGGCTGCTGACCAGGGAGCCTGGGAACCAACTGTAGTTTTCAGGGTTCCACACCCCCTGCAGTATCAAGGAGAACCCAAGAGGACAGGAATGGAGTGGACACTGAACAAACAAAGAACTGGCATAAATGGGGACAAGGATGGAAACTACTTTGCGTGGTTGCTGGGAGTTAATGTATTACAGTCTGCAAAGCCCTATAGAACAGTTACCACTATTACCCAGTGACTTCAGGGAGTCAAGGAGGGCAAATAAACAGAGTGGTAACAGAATCAGATCTACATTTGAGAAAGCTCAGGTGGGGGCCAGGTAAAAGGAAGAGCATCACTGGGTCCCATGAAAGGCAGGTGCCACTTAGGAGATGGTTGGAATATCTGTACAATAATGGGGATGAATAAGGGGGAATTGATTATAGGGTTATTTAGGGAATAGAATTATCTAGGCAGAGTGATTGGTAGGAGGATATAGAAGGAGGACTGTTCCAAAGATGCTTTTGAACTCTGGGTATGGGTGAGTGTATGGAGAGGGGGTGATTGTATTATCCATCATTATGTCATCAGGACAGGGTGGGAGAGGCGAGGGTGGAGGGTGTCCCATGGACCATTTACTGCCTGCAGCCAGAATAGTGCACTGTCGTCTTTGTCTATGTGCTTGATTATTATTTATTGAGTGAATGAACCAATGAATACAGTGTTTAATTCCTTCCCTTTTTAAAAAAGGAAATTGCAATATGGAGACTAGAGTTCACTTTCCCAGAGTTCTATAGCTAGTAACTAGCAAAGTCACCCTTCTGAGTTTTCTTATGTCCTTTGCACCTTGCAGTGGCCACAGGGGCAATATAACCCCACAAGCATGTGAAATCATTGGTCCCTGTGCCAACTGTGGTGCAAGCACAACTTAGAGACCAGATTCCCGTTTTGAAGAGAGAAATTAGGATAGGGACTCACCTAAGCAGGGTACATCCATACGAATTACCACGATGTCTGTTACCATTTGGACATTTTTCAGAAAAGAAATGGAGATCAGGGATGCCTGGGTGGCTCAGTTGGTTAAGCGTCTGCCTTTGGCTCAGGTCATGATCCCGGCGTCCTGGGATCAAGTCCTGCATCGGGCTCCTTGCTCGGCAGGGAGCCTGCTTCTCCCTCTGCCTCTGCCTGCCACTCTGTCTGCCTGTTCTCGCTTGCTCTCTCTCCCTCTGTCTCTGACAAATGAATAAATAAAATCTTAAAAAAAAAAAAAGAAATGGAGATCAGTTCCATTTATAAAACAAGCATGTGAAGTCTACCTGGGCCGTCTCTGCGCTAGGAGCTGGGATGTACCTTTAACTGAGATGCATCCCTTCTCTCAAGACCTTGCTACAACGGACAGAGTCTGGAAAGTTATGTTTCAGGAGCTTTTCTGGATTTGAAAAGGGAGAACATGGTAAGAAGGCACAGAAATTTCCCCTGCAGCACCATACCCATCTCACAGTGGATGCTGTTCCTTCTGGGATTCCTTGCAAATAGCACAGACCAGAGTCAGAACACCTGTGAGGCCAGCCTGGGCACTAAGACCTCTCTACCACACCTCCCAAGGAAGACCTGTAGATGTTTCATATCTGTGTAACCTAGAAGTCTGGGTTCTTGGGCCCCAACCAGACCTCCTAAATCAGAATCTTGTGGGATAGGAGCTTCTGGCAAAAGTTCATGCCCAAGAAATTCTCCCTCTGGCCTCAAGCCAGGACCCTGCCCTGTTCATCTGTCACTGATTTGATCCTTCGATGAAAGGCAAAAGTAATGTCTACTTCCTTCTATCCCTTCTCCTTCACCAGAGCCCCTCCTCATGTATTATGCATGCCTCTACATCTGTGTGTCTTCTCACTAGCCTCTCTCTGCTCTGTGAGGACAAAGTCACTGTCTGATTCCAATCCCCCAGCCCCACAGTGCACGGGACTATGTTCACGTTCCCAAATATGCTTTGCTTCCTCTTGATGCTAAGCCCCGGCACAGCCAGTCCTCGTTTGACCAACCTCCCATTTCTTTGTTTTGCTGTCTCTTAATCCACCTCCCAAATAGCTCACACATGTTCTCTTCTAGGACCCCACTCTGCTCCTCTCAGACTGCCCCAGGTTCTTGGTGCTGCTCTTATCAGAGTCATTCTTTTTCTTATTGTAGCTTTCTCTCTGTTTACCTGCTACTTCTATCTCATGCTTGACTGTGCGTGTCTGTTAAGGGAGGAAACTGAGCCATATTCTTGGTACCCCCAGATTCTGGTCTGTGAAGTGAGTCTCCACTGAGTCAAAGGACAGCAGAGTTGATCAGCTAACTACACACCCTATCCTCTGGTGCATGAGCTCTACCCTGTGTTCTGGGGAAACAGAAGGATAAATTTTCACCTACAGACAATGGTGCCAACTTTACAACACCTGCCACCTCTGGGCAGTGTCCTAGGGCAGGGTGAGCCTTGCATCTTTGTTCCCTTGGGTGGTTATTCCTATTTGAAGAAGGTCTTCAGGTAGAAGATAAGTCCCCACCAAGACTCGATGCTCTCTGCACATTCTGAGTGACATGACCCTAGGAAGTGGTGAAGCAGTTTTTCCCTTCCCCCAGTCATTAGGGAGGACAAAGCTTCTCCACCCTTCTATCTCAGAAACAGAAACTTGTCTCCAACACACCCAGTCATTTGTTTTCCAGGATTTGGAAGAGAATTAATTAGCTTGGAAAAGCATGGGGAGAATGCTAAGTATTATTAATGACACAATTAGCAGTTCCTTCCTGCAGGGGATGGGTGGTTCCAGGCTTCCTTGGATAGATCTTAAAGACGGATCCTGTTCTCCCCATTTCCACTGTAATAAGCTCTGCTCAGTGCCCTGGGACTCTGCTCCCTGCCACTCCCTGGCAGGGATGCGGCCAGGGACTCATTTGTACCAGGATGGGGTTGGGTTTTAGGCTGCTGCTTGCCCTATGGCACAGGAAGTAGAAGGACCTAGGCATCCATTCTTGGCAAGGAAGGGAAAACCTAAGGGTTGGAAAGGGGAAGCAGAAGTAATGTGAATCAGCACATGCTGTGTCCCCGGAACTATGTTTGGTCCTTTAAAAGATTTTATTTATTTATTTGACAGAGATTACAAGTAGACAAGAGAGGCAGGCAGGGAGAGAGAGGAGGAACCAGGCTCTCCGCGGAGCAGAGAGCCCAATGTGGGGCTCGATCCGAGGACCCTGGGATCATGACCTGAGCCGAAAGCAGAGGCGTTAACCCTCTGAGCCACCCAGGCACCCCTATTTGGTCCTTTAAACACATAATAGAATCTTCATCACACCCCTAAGGTAGACACAATGCCATCTCCATTGTACAAACACACAAAGGGAGGCTTAGAAAGTATAAATGCATTGTCCAAGGACACTCTTTAGTAATTATCATAGAGTGGATTTATGCCTATTTTGGTTTGGCTTTGAAATGACTAGTGTTCAGCCAACGTGTAGCTTTGATATAGATTCTCTACCAGGACTTAATGCTCTGTTACAGTACCTGTGCACGAGGGTTTGTCCCTAACCCCTATCCCAAGCCCCTCCCCCTCTGTCATCCTCTCTGGGTGTACTACTTGGCCTCACCATGGATCTAACAGCAATGCCTACCCCACTGAGTTTCTTTCTCCTATTTGTCCACTGGTATTGCCTCCTTGTTTGAATTCCTTTGGCAAATGGAAGATGATGCAAGTTAATGATTTAGAGGCCTACCTTGGAGTCTGTACGCTGTGAGATCAAGTATCAGCTCCGTTAATTGTTAACTCTGCTCCTCGGGAAATGCATTTAACCATTCTGTACCTTTGTTTCTTCATCAGTAAATTGGGAATAATGATATTGAATTCCTTTATTGCTGACCCCTAGAATCCGCACTCTCTGCACATCTTCAGGTGGGTCAAGCACGAGCTCCTCCGGGGAGCTTTACATGGTCCATTACATTGAGTTACAGAACGCGGCTCTGTGGTCCGATAATACCCTGTATGCTTGCTCGGACCGTTACGCTCACTATGTTGTTTTATAAGTGCCTGTTGCACTTGACGAACGCCATGCATCGTGTCAAGTAACACCATCTGTTGTTCACCTTTGGATTCCCCAAGAAACCAGGATGGATCCTAGCATATGGTGAATCTTCAACCAAAGTTTGTTGAAAAAATGAATGAATTAGTGAGTGAAGTGATCATGAAGTTGAACTTCGAGAGATGAGTAGGGGGGTAAGCAGACAGGGAGGCGAGGGTAGAAGGAAGGACAGTCTAAACAGAAGGAGCCGTGTGAGCCAAGGCTTGGAGGCAGGGAGCATTTGAGGATCTGCACGGGAGCTGAGAACAACAGGGATACAGGCTACAAGTGAGGGGGACAGAATGGCATGAAGTCCAGGGCCCTCTTGCTTCTGGGATCAACACTTCAGAAGCCTTAAATCTCAGGATCCACTGAGGCTTGAAGGGAAAAAAAAATATTGGTTTAGCTTGGAGGATGTTTTGTTGTTTTGGTTTGTTCCAGTTGAATCACCAGATAATATATTGATTTGGTCACACTTTAAAACCATCCAGGAGGCATATTTGTAGAAAAAACAAACCAAAAAAAAAAAAAAAAAAACTTTCGATTCAAGTCACAGTTCAAGATAAAAACAAAACAAAACATGTTTCTTCAATTAAAAGAAGCACTTGAACCATTTTGGTATTTCTGAAATCGTCATCCACCACTGAGGGCAGGCTCCGACTGTCTTTTCCTCCCCACATTTCTGGGGCCCCTAGAATGTTCCGGAAGGTGATGAATTATGAAGTATCAGGAAGGGGATGCCGGTTTTTCCCCCAACCCCGCCTCACTGAATCCTTCATAAGGAAGGAAGAAGCATTTATTTAAATGATGGAGTAGGAGTTTCTCTCCCACTAGGTCAGAACTTTTCAAACTGGAGTTGTGGCTGATTAAAGGTTGAAATCAATAAATGTTGAGATTTGCACCACATAAATATGGAGAATGTTGTAAATATAGTTACTGAAAGATTTAGCTCCTTTTGGGTGTGTGAGCACACATGTGATGGATCATGATATGAAACATATCTTTATGTATTTATTTATTAATTTATTGTATTATAATTCTAGTTAGTTAACATACAGAGTAATATTAGTTTCAGGTGGACAATTTAGTGATTCAGTAATTCTACACATCAGCCAGTGCTCATGATAGCAAGTGACCTCCTTCATGACAACACTTATTTCCCCATCTCCCCCACCCACCTCCCCTCTTGTAACCAGCAGTTTGTCTTCTATAGCGAAGAGTCTGTTTCTTTGTCTAGCTCTCTTCTTTTTGTTTTTGTTTTTGTTTTCCTTTGCTCATTTGTTTTGTTTCTAAAATTCCACATGAGTGAAATAATATGGTATTTGTTTTTCTCTGACTTATTCTGCTGAGCATTATACTTGGCTAGTTCTCTCCATGTTGTTGCAAATGACAGATTTCATTCTTTTTATGGCTGGGTAATATTCCGTTGTATATGTATACCACTTCTTCTTTATCCATTCATCTGTCAGTGAACTTAAGTGTCACTTGGGCTGATTCCATAATTTGTCTATTGTAGGTAATGCTGCTATAAACCTAGGGGTGTATAGGATGTGAGGGTGATCTGGCGGTGACATCGGTCACTCCATTGATCACTAGTATAAATTTGGCTGATCTGACTGACTAGGCTGGTGTCCCCTCTTCCTTCACCACTCTTTGTGCTTCCCTCTGGAAGCTACACGCTTGCTCAGTCGAGCAAGATGACTTTCCCCATTAGAGGAGGGTTGTTCTTCAGGCAAGGGGATAGGAGTAGCTGTGTTCCCCTGCTAGAACCTCCAGACAACTCTCAGGGTCCACCTGTAGGAGAACTTAGGTCGTCAAGCTTCCAAGATTCCACATATATGCAAATAAGGAGCTGCAGGTTGCAGTCTGCCTTTCTTTAAGGAGAGGGGGAGGTGTATATATCTCTTTCAATTAGTGTTTTCATGTTCTTTGGTTAAAAAGCCAGTAGTAGAATTACTGCATCATATGGAAATTCTATTTTTAATTTTTGAGGAACGTATTTTACATTTTGAGGAATCTCCCTACTGTTCTCCACAGTGGTTACACCAGTTTGCATTCCCACCAACTAAAACATATCTCTTACTGTGGGTCTTGGTCAAAACTTTTTAAACTTCTGCATTAGTTGGTGTCCCTTGACCTTGATGGCCCATTACAGGGTCTGTGTTGTCTCTTTGTCTTCACCTTCTCAGGCCACTTGGCCTGCTTAAGGAGCATGATGTTTCCTTCGTTTGCTTCATCTCCAATGTAGTCAGGACACCTGGATCCAGGGCCTTTTCAGGAGGCAGGTTCAGAGGTCCAGGGTTTTCCTGGTGCTCTGTTAGGATCGGTAGGTTGGAGCCAGGCTGAGTTTCTCTGTTCTGCAGACTGAAGAGTGAGTGCTTACTTGGCAGAACAGCTGCAAGGAATTGAGCAGTTAGTATACTCACAAAAGCACCTGGCTAGCCATGACGACCAGTGAGAGCTGAGATACAGCCCTCATTCTGTGTGCCAGGCCATGTACCCAAGGAGCTGCTCTCACCAGAAGCGGTGCCTTTTTCTGTTACCGCTAAAGGTTCCCCTGCAGGCCTACTGCTTTGCAAACTCCACCCAAGACAGGGTGGTGGTCTAGACTTGGAAAATGTTCAATACCTCCTCTTAGCAGCAGATCCAAGCTGTAGTTCTCCAAACCAGTTTCGCCCATGATGAAGTTGATGTTTTATTTCCTAAATGACACTGGTATCTATTGTCAATGGTCACCAAACTCAGAAGATGAAGGCTTGTAATTACTGCCTCTCAGAAATCACAACATCGATGTGCATAGCTAATGAAAGGTTGGTTCCCCAGTTCCCCGCCTCTTCTGGAAGTCTGTTATTAAATCAATGTGTGTCCGACAGCCAGAAATATAAGCCGTGGCATTGGGGTTTGGCTCAGTCCCACACATTGCTGAGGGGTTTTCCAGTTTGAACTGGCTTTTTCCAACTGTTCCCAGCTGGTGCCTTAACTCACAGCTGGAACATCTGAGTTTGTGAGAGACTTTGCTTTTTTTCTTTTCCCTTTTTTTCTTTAGAACTATTCTTTTCTTTTTCCTTTCCTTTCCTTCTTCCTCAGCTCTCTCATATCTGTCCCTTTCTTGCTGTAGTGTTTTCTGAGTATCAGCTTTGGTTAATACCTGCCATTGTTCCAGGGATGGCTCGGTGGCTCAGTCAGTGAACTACCTGCCTTTGGCTCAGGTCATGATCTCAGGGTCCTGGGACTGAGCCCCATGTCAGGCTCCCTGCCCAGCAGGGAATCTGCTTGACTCTCTTCCTTTGCCCCTCCCCATCGCTCATGCTTTCTCTCTCTCTCTCAAATAAACAAATAAAATCTTAAAATAAAAAAAGTCCCTGCTATTGTTCCACACAGGTCACACCCTTCCTTGTGAGACGCGCATGGAAACAACAAAAATTGTGAAGAACGTTTAAGTGACACTGGTCTTTTGATTCTACACCATATGTTTTTCTATTTGGCACATTTTTCTTAGGACATTTGTTATGATTATAGAAAGGGGACATGCTTACAAATGCATTAAATTTTATTTTCTACTATTACACATTGGTTTACCTTCCTGAGTCTCAGTTCTTTAATCCTTAAGTTGGGAATAAATTGGAGAGACTCTCTGGAGACTGACTCATTTTTTTCTCTTCCAAATGAAGCAGCCCAAACCACTTACCTTGTGCTTAGGCCAGGCAGGGTTGCAGTGCCACCTTCATACTGATCTTTAGGGCATGTTAGGCATGCAGGGGGGTGTCAGATGGCCCCACCCAGAGCAGGTGAATCCAAAATTGTATTTCTACTTAATTCTATTCCCTGTGGACTGCTGCCAGCTGATGCTTGTGGTATGCAGAGCCCTGGAGAGTGGTGCATCACCTTGCCTAAGGGACACAGATGACATTCTGTAAGAAAGGACTGATGCCTCCCCCAATATGTTCTCCAAAGACTCCAAATTAGAAAGAGCTACTCGGAGGGCAAAGGGAACATGACTGGCTCAAAAGTAGGCAAAGGCAGTGGGGCCACAAAGTTCATTTTTGTGTTATCTTTCTAGGGCTACTGCAACCAAATTCTATAAACTTGGTGGCTTAAGACAGCAAACATTTATTCTTTCATAGTTCTGGAGCTAGACATTGGAAATCAAGGTACCAGCAGGGCCATGCTTTCTCTCAATGCTCTAGAGAAAAAATCCTCCCCTGCTTCTTTCTAGCTTCTGGTAGTTGCCGGCAATCCTTGGTGTTCCTTGGTTTGTAGAGACATCAACTCCGACCTCTGCCTCTGCCCGTCACATAACATTCCCTCCATAACTGAACTTCAATTTCTCTTTTCTTGTAAGGATGCAGCCACTGGATTAGAGCCCACCTTAATCCAGCATGACTTCATTTTAACTTGACTACCTCTGCAAAGACCCTATTTCTAAGTAAGGTTGCATTCATAGGCACAAGGGGTGAGGACTCCAACATATCCTTTTGGAGGACCCAATTCAACCCACATCCATTTTCAAGAGGGTGGTTGCACTGAGACTAGTGGGCTGGCCCTGACAACTGAGTCAGAAGATGAGAAGGTGCCCAGTGTTTGCACATCTGTAGGGGCATGGATGCTGGAACCAGTTCCTCCTGAATCTGACCTACACTTGAGAACAGCTTTTTTTCTGGGCCTGAGCTGAACAAACTGGTTAGCGAAGAAATTGGGCCTGAGGTTCAAACCCACTGGGGTTTGGGGTCTTTGTCACAGAGTAAAGCCCTGGGAAGTGTCCCAGCTCACCGTCAAAGAATCATTGTCCTTGGTGTAAGCACTGTGTCTTCTCTGGGAGCCAGGGACTCTGACCCAGCAGCTCTGTATTTTGGACTTGACTTGGCCCCAAACCAACACTTTCCTCCCTTTCTGCTCTTTGCCTTCCAAGATATCATGCTCAGATAGACACTGAAGTGCTGACTCTGGGTCCTACTCTAACTTTGTCTGTTAGATACTATGAACACCTACAATATTAACAGCTCACTTATTAAGAAAACTTACTACATGCCAAGCATTGTTCAAAATGCTTTCTGTATATTAACTCACTTAATCCTCCTAAACCCCTCTGAGATTGGGGCTGGGGACATCCCCACCTTCCTTTTAGAGATGAAAGGATGTTGGCCCAGACTTCCACACAGCCCTTCTGCTATGCAGACAATAAAGGGAGGTACAGGGGCGCCTGGGTGGCTCAGTGGGTTAAAGCCTCTGCTTTCCGGCTCAGGTCATGATCCCAGGGTCCTGGGATGGAGCCCCACATTAGGCTCTCTGCTCCGCGGAGAGCCTGCTTCCTCCTCTCTCTCCCTGCCTGCCTCTCTGCCTGCTTGTGATCTCTGTCTGTCAAATAAATAAATAAAATCTTTAAAAAAAATAATAAAATAAAGGGAGGTAGAGCCATCTGAGCCTGGGTTTCTACCATCCCTGCTCAGGGTTTGCAAAGTGCCCCCCACAGGCCAGGGGGCCTGAAGGGTGGCAGGAGAAGCACTGTGTTTCCACAAACATTTAGCTTATTATTTAGACTGACTGTGCCCAGTTAGCAGAGGGCACAGTGGTCTACAACACCCAAGATTTTCCCCTTAGCTAAACTCTGTGCCCAACTCAGTTCTTTCACTCCCAGACCTTCCTTCAGGAAGCTCTTGCTAGGTCACATGTACAACTTTAATTTTTTTTCCCCCTTCTTATAATATCATGATCCCCGAAGAGGAGTTACCAAGGTAACCAGGAAAGATGCATACACAGTCTTTATGGAGACTTCATCTCTCTTTAATCGGATTACGTGTTCTTGGCTTACTCCACTCTTGTGACAAGAACACACAATTTTCTTATGTAGTTTCCAGCTCCTTGTTCTGCATTTTGCTCACCATGTCATATTGACCTTCAAACTTCTTCCAGAAATTACTAACAACTCAAGAGTTTATGAGCCATGAAACTCCCTAATCTTCAGTGAAATAGATAACCCTTTTGAGCCAAACTTGCCCTCTACGTGAAGCCCCTGGGGAGTCCTTCAGAGGAGAGAAACCAGATATTTTGACTCCCTTCTGTGCCACCATACACTCTGAGAAGTGACCTGAGGACATTCTCTACAACTCAAGTAGCAAAAAGGGACACTGAAGTCAGAAACAAACAAAACAAAACAACAAAACCAAAGCATAATAATCACTTCCTATCTTCCTGATGATTATATGAGACAATATTTTAATATCTCCGTGTTCCTCTGCCTTCTATCATGTCACCCTTTCCGTGACAACCTAAATAAACCAACTCAAGTCCCCATTCTACATGACTGAGAGAAGTCCAACATGCTCCCAAGACATCTGAAGATTCTCACAGTCCTCCAAAGGACTTCCTAGTAAAGCCTTTCTTGTCTTTAATGACTTGATTTTTAAAAACAATGTCAACTGATTCCTGTAAAGAACAAAAGGCACCCCTTAGAGTGTGTATCTAACATCATTCTCCCTACACTTCCCGGGCCAGCTCCAGCCATGGAATATTTTCAGTCTCATTCTCCTTAGGTCTTAGCCTGGCAACATCATCTGGGCATTGGTTCTTCCCTTCAGCCCTGTGCTCCTATCTCTTCCACCCTAAGGTCTCCTGGGGTGTGGACTGGGGGATTGGGGTAGGTTGAAAACTCCCTTTATTTTCCAGGGAGTTTTATCTCTCCTTGGTGTCAACCTCCTCCTTGTAGATCACAGCTAATCTTATCTTTCCTAATCATAAAGGGCATTTGAATGTTTTCCCAAGTTAGCGAGCTATTCATCCCATATCCTTACTTTTAGCAAAGCAGGAAATTTGATAAAACTTAAAAAAAAAAAAAAAAAAACAACCTCTCCCATCCCTATTCTTAAAGAGAGTCCATGATGCTCTCTCCCTTTTAGCAGCATATGCTGATAGAAGGAGAAAGGCCAGGAAAGAATTTCTTCTCTGCTGTCCCGAGCAACCCCTAGTGGCTGTGGGCTTTTAGCTTTTTTCTTTCTTGCTGTTTTAGGGGAAGCGCACAGCAGATGATTGCAGTGAATCAATAAATGTTGGTCCTCCCCAAATGCTGGTCCTCCTTATGCTCCTTCCTCACCCTTCAAACAAGAGGAAGGCAGAATCAGGTCCCTCGGTACTAAGGCTCTGTCCAGTCATGACATTTACTATACTTAGTGCACCTCTACGAGTAGAGCCCAGTCCAGTTGTCCTGCCAGGAAATTTCAGGGGAAACTTGGACATTTTTTACAACTGTCTGTGGTATCTGGTATCATACAGACACTCACTGCAAATTCTCTCCCGCAACCTTTAGTGTCAGCATTTCTGTGGACTGATGGTGGGGAAATTTATGCTTCTTCCTGGCTACCCTGCCTTCTCAATCCCCAGCGTGTCTTCTCTGGGTTTTTGAGACCGTCCTTTCATTGCAAGGGCCTGGGTCATCTATCACCATCTTCCAGATTCAGCAGGTTTTTAGTTTTTAGGAGATGGGGAGCCCAGTACACAGCAGAGCAGGGAGAGGATGTGGAAATCCAACCCTAATTCACCTTAATATGTATGGGTGGTCACAGAGAGGGAAGGCTGGTTGGCTGTTCTCTTCCAAAGAATAAACCTCCAGGCTTTTTTGCTGCAGTAAAGCAACTGACTCTTGGCTGTGATTCACAGAGAAATCAATGTGGGGTTTAACGGCTTCTTAAACCTATTTAAAGGGAACCCTTTCGCTGTGCACCCCCAGTGTCCCTATATGCAGAGGTACACAGTTCCACCAGTTTCTGCTTCTCTAAGGACACACGTGGCATAAACCAGCCATACAACCAGCTTTCCCACCGCAGGCTTTGGATCTGCCCTTTTTGTTCACTGTTATATCAATCCCCCGTCTGTGTCATGGCTTCTCAGATTTTGCTGCTATTATGTCCTGTTTTATGTTTGTTTGTTTGTTTGTTTTGTTTTGTTTTGTCTTTGAGGGTTTGTCCTTAGTATTATCCCTTTACTCTCTTTGGACCGCGTTTGTGTCCAGAGGAAGAAATGAGTGAGTGCATGCCCCGGTCTTTAACTTGATTTTGTTTTTAAAGAAAAACAGTATGTAATTGTTCTCCCCACCTAACTGCAGAAATTCCTCAGCACACATTAGAGAAGCAGTGTGGAATTGTAAAAGTAGCAAGGGTTGATCATGGGAGTAGCACTTTCACCTGCTAAACACTATCTTTACCCGTCTGAGCCACATTTAACGGGCAAATGGGGACCAGAGTAGCTTCCTCAAAGTCCTATGAGATCAAGCATGTCAATTACCTGGCTGGCAGGGAGTATATACTAAGTTTAGTTCTTTGTTCCTGTTGAACCCACACTTGAATGTGGCTTATAATTAAACATGGAGAGGTTGGATAAAACACTTGAAGGAAGATGGTGGGCAGCATGCATAGCCTCTCCCTTTGTGGCTGCAGCCTCTTCTTTCTGTGGACAGCAGCGAAGAGGAGGTCAGTCTGCCAGAAGGATCCTGAAACCCGTAGGTCCCCACCTTTGTTACCAGTGGAGCCCTGGTTTCTTGGCATTTCCTGTTTCCTTTTGTCTCATAGCTCATTTGTTTTCATTCCTGTTCTTGGCCTGGATTTCAGGCTAATAAGAGACATAGTGTATACATAAATCCACTGTTGTCATAAAGCCTGCTAGTTTTGCTTCTGTGATTTAACAGTGACTGTAGGGAGGGAAGAATAAATCACAGTTGGGTGGCTAAGTGGTATGCATTACTCGTTTATGACTTCACGTTTAAGTTTGAGAGTGTGACATTCCTTGCGCTCTGCTTAACGAACTTTCCTGGGAAGACTTGCATATTAGGCCTGGCTGACTTTCCTGTCTCATTTTCATGCTCTGTTGTTCTGCAACACTCCATTTCACCCCAGATTCCTCTGCATTAGAAATACACACACACACACACACCACACACACACAACACACGTTCACGCACACTTACATGCACACACTCATACACATCCACCCACCCCCCCACTCTCCCAAAGTTATACCAACACATGACACACACACATAGACACACATACTCACATACATACATACACACACTCACACGCATACACACACATATAATCTCCACCAACATCTCTCTAAGTTTGGTCCCTAGATGGCTAGCATCAGAAATATCAGGTTTGCGTATTAAAAATGGGGACTTCTGGGGCGCCTGGGTGGCTCAGTGGGTTAAGCCTCTGCCTTCGGCTCAGGTCATGATCTCAGGGTCCTGGGATCGAGTCCCGCATCAGGCTCTCTGCTCTGCAGGAAGCCTACTTCCTCCTCTCTCTCTCCCAGCCTGCCTGTCTGCCTACTTGTGATCTCTGTCAAATAAATAAATAAAATCTTTAAAAAAAATAAATTTCCTTAAAATAAAAAAAAATGGAGACTTCTGGAACTTACTCTGTAAGAAGTAGTGGCACGTTTCGTGCTACAGACCTCTTGGTCCTTGGACTCCCTTCTCACAGCAATGCATGCAATTAAATACATGGAATCACAAGGGAAAATAATTATATAGTTTAGTATCTCTAGAACTGTATATCAATTTTCTGATGTAGTAAGATACACTTATTTATTAACACATTCAGTAAGACTTAGCATCAAGTTCAGTAACTTCCATTGTTTCAGCAACATGATTTTGAGATATCTACTGACTTCAAAATATTTGTGGTTTCTGTTGGTGGCATCACAGATAATCTGCTTCCCTAGTTTGTTGCTGACTTTCAAAATGCTCAACTTCACTTAAAGGTTGGTGGAAATAAAGATGTAAAGTGTTTCCTTCCCAAGATCAGGGACTTCCCATATTTGAATTATGTATATTAAGTTTTAAAAAAAGCAAAAAACCCTCCTCTAAACCTATTAGAGTCTCAGAGAGAAGGTCTAGAAATCTGCATTTCCTCGTTTCCAGAACAGAGGACCCCAAGCATTGTGTTCTAAACGGACCACACTTTTTTCTGTTTGCCAGGCTCCTCCAGCATTGCCATGGTTTCCCTATTAATTTTCTTTATCTTACCCCTATCCTCGACCGATCTAGTTTCTCTTTTTATCTGGGCTCCTTAGAACTTCTGGAATGCACTCGTTGTTCTGACCCCTGCTCCACCCCATCATGGAAGAGAAGGGTGGAACGGTGTGTTACAAAATGTTAATTAATGTGTGGGGGGGGCACATAAAGAGCAAAGGAAGTCCTGGATAATATATTTCACTTTCCTATTGACCGAGAATCCATAAAATGAAGGGAATTTTGGAGTGGCTTTTGTAGATCGGTTTGCCTTGGCCCTGAGCTCCGTTTCGGGAGTTTGGGGTTTTTGTTCTAGGATTTCCAAGCCGGTTCAGGCCAGTTTCATCATCTACAGAGTCTGATCATTGGGGCCTTTCCTGCTTATCTTCTTTCCTCCTAAATCAACACCCTGAGCCCTTTAGCCCTGTCACCCATCCGGTCCTATCTTCAAAGTCCACTCTTCAAGGTCGGTAGCCTCCTGTGTTCATTTCTGCCGCTGTAAGAAGCTTAGCAGGAGTTTCAGTTTGGGGGATAGAAGCAGGGAAGAGAAGCTTTGGGCTTCACAGCACATGTCTGCAGGAGGACGATATTGAGAAAAAAGCCACAAAGATCTTCTTCCACGAAGACTGGGTCCTGTAGACACATCTTCTGTACTTTATTATAGTCTATATCTTATTAGGTGGAGAGAGTCTATCTCCTCCTCAGTTTGCTACTTTATCCATGTCAGCAGCTCTAGGAAAGAGAGGCAAAACCCCATCCTACCGCATAACACTGGTTCTGAGCTCTGTTGCTAGACTGAATTCTCCCACAGCGGGGCCCACTATCTAAAAACTAGTGCTATTGAGCAAGTTAACCTGTTTAAGTCAAAATTCTCTAAATTATACTACTACTTACATTACAGGGTTATATTATATAATAAAGCACCTCACTCAGTATCACATATATACTAAGTGTTTAATGAAGGAGCTTTATTGCTATTTGTCTTTTATTTTCAACACCCAGCGGAGTGCTGGCATGTTAATACTAAATGCTCAGTAAACCTGTAAGCTCTCGAAATGCAAGAAAGAGATAAAAGAGCTGAGAATCAGGAAACCTAGGTCCAAGTCCTACCTCCGCCACTAATTTGCTCTTGACCTTGGGCAAGTCTCTCCTTTCTGATCAATGACCTAACCCATTAACTGGAAGGACTGGATCTTCTAATTTCAATTAGAAGTGTTTCAGAATCAACTAGAGATCTTGCCGCTGCTACTACTACTACTACTACTACTGCTATAAAGGAACAGTATTATAGACTTCCATCCTGGAATTTCATTAGGAAATCGATATTTTAACTTCTGAGTGTGATTTTGATCATTGATCAGGCTGAGAGCTACTAGTCCAAGGCTCTTTTTTTATCTTGATCTCTCAAAGATTATATTCTAGGATGGTATAAGGAATTAAGCAAATGCCTTAGCAGGAAAATAGAACGTGGAATCTTTCCAACACAGAATTTTTTTTTAATTATGAGAGCATTTTTTTATTCCTATGGGCCCTTCCCCCTCATTTATTCAATAAATGACTCAGCCATTATGAGCCAGGAGCTCTGGAAGGACTTGGAATCCCAGAGGGAATAGCACACAGTCCTTTCTTTGGAGGAGCTCAGAAGCTAGGGGAGGAGGAAAGACCAGCAAACCAGTGATACCAATACAACCATGTCCCTGTCAGGGGTACAGGGGGAGATGAGATGCAGTGGCCCCAGGAGGAGCTCAGGACTCCGTCTTGGGTGTTTAGAGGTGACCTTCTGAAGGAAGTCATAGTGAGCCAGCTTCTCTCTCCCTTTTCCAAGCACAGAGGGAAGTCTTCCTGGATGCATCAAGGCTTCTTCACAGCAAACACACCAAGCTGAAGCACAACCTGCAGATTGGTTAAATATCCAAAACTCTCCTCCACGAAATGGCAAAACATAATTAAAACTTCCATGCTATTAAATTAGAGGGGGAAAAAAGATGGTTACTTCATTCTTCTCCCTCCCTCCCTCCCTCCCATTCTCCCTCCCTTCTTTCCTTCCTCCTTCCTTCCTTCCCTCTTTCCTTCTACCTTTTTTTAATTTTCTAAATAGCAGCTGGATTGAATTCTTAAGCATCCACTAAGCGCTTGTTACATACTCAAGGCAAATGCGTTTTGGATTCCAGGGAAGAGGGAGTTTTCTCTGGGCTTGCTAGTTCTCTAACTGGGCAGCTTGGGATGGAGTGGGGGGAGTGTCTTTTTCCTAACTGTGTCATTAAAATTTCCTTAGCATGGACAGAAAAGTTATTACTTTTCCAATGAAAAATACATAAATGTCATTAAAAATTGTCCACCCTCTCATAATTCTTCATGGTGCCGAAATCAGCTCCAGACTCCAGTTCTGAGATTGCATTTTCAAAGAACCCCATGCTGAAGTCTCAAGTTATCTAATTACATGTTTATTGCCCGATTCTGTTTTCTAATCCCTGATGACTTTTTCAGATATATTTATGTACCCATCCTTTTCTTCTTTGGCCATGGATACAGAGTTGGGCTTGCTGCAGCCTGAATGGGAAAGTCTTTTGGTTATGGACAATAGAGGAAAGCCTGGGCAGGAATGGCTCTTGAAAGGCACACCCCGCCAGAGCCAGACGGAGGGAAACCGTGGCTGGCTTCCAAGTGATCATTACCGGCATCAGACTCACCATATTGTAATTGTAATGGATATAAATTAAGCTACACAAATAAACTGGCTTCTCTTCCATTTAGAAGACCCAAGCCAGGAGCCCCCTTGCATTCTGCTAGGATCCAGAGAGGAGTGGTTTCTCTTAATTCTTCCCTAAATGGAACTTAGCCGCAAAAAAGTTTGTCATCCCCAAGAAGGAGAAAACAAATTAAATGGTAATTATAGTTAGATGTCCCGTGGCTCCATCCAAGGAAGAGAATGGTTATGACTCTGAAGGTTTTAAAAGAACTGTCGCTTGGTTTATGGATGCCAAACTTCAGTTTTAAACAGCTCAATGGGAAGAGTGGTTTTGGTTTTAAGGATGTTGGGCATGAGTAAGAAAAACAAAATCCCATTTTAGTTTATTTTGAATGTTCACTAGGTCCCCCAATTCTCTGGGAAACAAACAAACAAACAAAGCTCTGATGGGCTAAAATGAACATAACTTGACTTAACAATTCTCAATCTATTCCCTTTTTCTTCTTCTCATTAAGTAAAGATAAAAGGAACCACATATACACACGCAGCTAAACAGAATAAAATGGAAAACCAGACCTTGAAAATGCTTTCTCTTTTAATGATCAAATATAATATCTTGAAAGGCTTTGTGTTTACACATTGGTTATGGATGGATAGTTTTAGTATCTGCTTTTGAATTAAGATATTCCTAGCAATTTTTTTTTCTGTAAACTGTTACAATATTTTCAGGTCTCTCCTCTTCCCTCTCTTAGGTTAAAACATTTTCTTCCTTTAATGGCTGGGTGGTTTTCATTTAAAATTAAGGTATCATTTAAAATTAAGATTTTTTTTACCACTTTCTCCCTAAATTCCTACAATATGCTGATATTTTCCCCCTCTAGGTTAAAGCTTATCTTTTCTATATATCCTGTACTTTTTCAAGGACCCGAGTTGTAATCCCAAATAGATGCTGTACTTAGCACTTAACCATCCTTGGCAAGGAGGCCTTTCGCTCATAACGTGAGAATAGAGATTTGCTCCCAGGAATACATCGCAATACCATGATAAAATAACCATATAATAGCTAAAAGCGCAGACAAAAACTGAGCTGAGGACTTCTTCAAAGTGTCCACTTACTACAGTAAACCAATATAAAAAAGATAATGATATCATAAGCCACAGAAGCAAAATTGGAGATTTTGTATTTGGAAAACGACTAGAGGAAACAGCATTTCCTGAGCACGGACATAGACTAAGAACTGTGTTCCATGTTTCCTCTCGTTTCCTCTCTTGTTGGCAAGAATCCTGAAAGGTAGGATTAGCTATTTATTCATTTATTGGTTCATGCCTTATTTATACACACAGAAACACACAGAGTCACCTACTTGTTCACTAGCTGCCCGCTGTGTGCCAGACACTCCGTTAGCTTCTGCTGCACCAGCTGAGCCAACCCTGTCTTTGGGGTGCCTCTGGTTTAATAGGGTGGGCGGAGATGAGGGGGTCAGGTAGCAAGAAGATAAATCCTGAAGCGTTGGGTGCCACTACAGAGATATGAATAAAATGTTGATGAAGCTAAGAGCAAAACCTGGAGTCACTGACAGATCAAGAGCTTTCTCTCACCTTCTTTCCCTAGATAGAAACTACAGAGAACAAGGGCCTTTGGCTAAGAATTTAATTGAATCCTTGCTAGGGCAGCAATTGCAATGATTTTCTTCTAGTAATGAAGGAAGCAGCTCTTGCCATGGGGTCTGTTCTTTTTCCCCGCAAGCTCCAAGAGACCTGATTTGGAAAGGGGGGGGGGGACTCATTACATAAAAAGGACTAAACTCTACTCTGCAGGATAATGTGATTTACAGATGCTATGGGTAGAGATGAACTTCTCAAATTATGCAGCACTTCCAAAATAGTTTCTCTGTTCTTATGGTGGAGATGATTCTTTCCCCAGACTTGCCCTGGGGAGGCTATACATTGGGAGGGTTTTGTCTAATGAGCATGTCTCCACACCCACCAGTGGGAGGTTGGGAAGGAATGGGAACTGGAGAGCCCGAGAATTATTGGACCATGCTAGGGAAATCTCTTCCCCTGTTCTGTGAACTGTTACTGGCAGTCAATGAAGAGTGTTGTGTGGTATCTTCTGACCCCACTTCTGACACCAAATGTGTGTCATTTTTCCATGCCAGTTCTCCAGTTCTCCAACACCAACTGGGGATCTGGCAAGTTGATGCAATTCTGATACCACCTACCCAGAGTTAGCACAGAGTCCACAAGCCTGCCCTACTTCAGATGCCAGCCGCAAATGGAATGACCATGCTACCCGCACTCCTCGCCAGCTCTCTACAGATTTGGAGGTTCCTGTGACTCCCTTCCTTGGGTTCTATAATTTGCTAAAATAACTCACAGAAGTCAGAAAAACACCTGTTTACATTTACCAGTTTAATACAAAGGATAGAACTCAGAAACAAACAGATGGAAGAGATGTACAAGGTGAGGTATATGGGGGCTACTTTCCAAGCACATCAATGTGTTTTCCAACCCAGAAGCTCTCTGAATTTCATTATTTAAGAGTTTTTTATAACTCAATCTCTAGTCCTCTTTCCCTCCCTCAATGCTAGGGTGGAGTGGATGGATAGAGGGGCTGAAATTTCTTACCTACTGATCACAGGTTAGGTTTCCCATCCTGAAGCTAGGACCCCCTAATTAGCATAAACTCTGTGACACCTAATTAGCATAAACTCAAGTGTAGTCAAAAGGGGCTTGTTATGAATCATGAAAGCCACTCCCATCACTCAGGGAATCCCAAGGATTTTAGAAGCTCTGTGCCAGGAACTGGGGACAAAGACCAAATGAATGTCTTATTGTACCTTTGTGGTACAACTATTAGTAGGGCAGAGGGATTTTAACCTAGGTATCTAACTCCTGAGTCCTGCTTGTTGTTTTTATTTTATTGTTTTGTTTGTTATTTTATAATTATTTCCCCTACCTATCTTTGGCATTCCTACACCTACTATACTTTAAGAAGATTTGAAACTCAGATAGTAGTGTCAAAACATAGGTGAAGTGACAGCTCCAAGGACTGGCCCACAACTGGCAGCTTGTGATTCACAGTCTAAGACTCCAGGCTAAGGATGTGAACAGGCAGGCACTTGGCCATGGCTGCCATGCATAGTGTTTTGGATCATTCATTGTAGATGGACATCCAACCAAGGGCAAGTGGAGACCAGTAAAGATTGAAATCTGCATTGCTTGTCCAACAGTGATACTTGATGTGGGTCTGCCTTGGCTTGGAGAAAAGACAGTCTTTCTCTAACTTCCTCAGAGTTGCCATTTGGGTTAGTTGTTTCCCGCATACAAATAACCAGTGGTATGAAGACTGTATAATAACATACAAAAGTGTTTTCACCAACTAGGTGAAAACTTCAGTATGTGAATTCACTGAGTGATGTGAATATAACTGTATAACGATTACAACTCTGAGCAGGCATTTGCTCAGGAAAAGTGAGATCTGAGGTGAGATACTGGCCTTTTTCTCTTGTATTTCCTTGTTTGTCAAATTTTTAATATTATGTTTTGTTTGTTTGTTTGTTTTGTTTTTTAGAGAAGTAGAGGGGGAGGAAAAGAGAGAATTAGGCAGGCTTCATGCCCAGCACAGAGCCCAACATAGGCCTAGATCTCACGACCTTGAGGTCATGACCTGAGTGGAAATCAAGAGTTGGATGCTTAGCCCACTAAGCTACCCAGGCGCCCCTGGTAATATTGCATTTATAATGAAAGTGAATATTTAAAAACAAAATAATACAATGCTGTTTTTATATATCTGGCTTTCCTGAAGACAAATTTAAGTGTGTGTGTAGGCAGTATAAATGTATATCGGGCTGGAGGAAGCATAGACAGTGTTATTGAACAATTCCAAACGGGGGTAGTGAGAAGTATGCAAGCCGGCAATGACAGGGACTAAGGGAAGACTCATTCTTGTGCACAAAGATTAGATAGGTATTCTTTTTTTACCATTGCTGACTGATTTCCCTTCTCCATCGTCTACTTATTTCACCAACTAAAGATTTATTTGGTGAAACAAGTAACTCTATTAATACAAAAGAAAATGTCTCCTTTTGAAGGTTAAGCCTTGTAGGCGCTCTAATGTGAATAAACCTAATTAGATCCACATCTCACAAGAGCCCAGTATATAGCGTCCTTGTTATCAGAACTTACACAGAGGAGCCTGAAAGGGAGTTTTCCATGTTTTTCTGTTATCATCTTCTCCTGGTAATCACTGTTTGGGTAGAGGACCCATTTCGGAGAGATCTGGAGTTCCAGAACTGAGCTTCAGGAGAATTACGTTAATAATAAATGATAATAAGGATGATGCTGTGGACACTGGTAGTAACTAACAGTTCCTGAGCCAGCCCATGTGCCAGGCCCATGCTTAAGTGCCCTCAGTGTCTCTTCCCATTTAATCCTCATGATATTCCCGCAGACCAAGTGCCATTTCCCCCCATTTAATAGATGAACAAACTTGCAAGAGGTATGTAACTTGTCCAAAGTCACCCAGCTTTGAAGCCCCACGGCGGGGCAATTCCATCCCAATCAGCTTGATTCTAACACCTGAGCCTTTAACCATGACATGGCAGTTTTGCTCTGGAACAGGAGGCAAGCTTTTTATGTACAGAGCTAGATAATAAGTATTTTAGCTTTGTAGGCCAAGAGGCAACATGGAGGTTACTCCACAGGTACTCGGATGAAAAAGGAGAAAAACAATTTTTTTTACAAATTTTTAAAAGGTGAAACTCAAAACTTGATGGATATTGAAATTTGAATTTCATGTGCTTTTCCTATGTCAAGAAATATTATTATTCTCTTGATTTATTTTCAACCATTCAAGAATGCAGAAAGCATTCTTAGCTTGGAGGCCATACCAAAAAAAAAAAAAAAAAAAAAAGGCTGAGTAGGGGAGCACATTGGTTTGATGAAGGCTGTTGTAGCTGGGATATCCTTGGATTGGCAGCTGTGGATGACAGTGGATAGGATGTTTAACCAATGATTAAGGGGAATCGGTGACCTGAGACTTCACGTGAGAAAACAAAAATGGTGCAGAATGCCAGGAAGGAAAAGTTTATCCATGTTGTCAGTCAGCTGGAGTTTCTCTGGCACAGCCACAAAGACTGCCTACCTTTGCTGAGAGTGCTGAGGTTTTGAATTTAGCATTGCGAGAAACTCTTCAGGGAGAGTGAGCAGAATCATTGAAATTGGATCTCGTCTAGAAAATCTAGCATATGTTTGTTTAGCTGTAGGTTAAGTTTAGATGTTATAATTGGCTTGGCATTCTGCCCACTTTTCCTCTCTCTTACTGTAACCCACTTGTCAAGCAAAGGGAGGGGGAGGGGAGAGGAAAGAGCAAAGGAGGACAAAGAAGAGTTGGGAGAAATGCTGTACATATGGCCTGGGTATTCTTCATTCTGTATTCAGGAACTCTAAGATCTTACCATATTCCTGAGAGAATGTATGGACTACGTAGTATTCTGGAAGTCAGCCAACTCTAGTACAGGCTGAGGGATGGACTGGAAGGGCACTGAAAGAGGGTTCAGCACACCATCGCATCTGGCCGAGCAGCCTTCAGCAGGTAATTCACTTCTCTGGATCTCTGTGTCACCCTCTACAAAGCAAAGGATGAGCTCAGAATTTGGTGATCTTTATGAACTGGGGCCCTTGATTGTATCACAGTTAGGACTAGCAACTGTTTACCTAGAAAAAACATGACGAACCGAGAGTGCAAATAATGTACATGATCACATTTGGTCTGCCAACATCAGGCACACCCTTAAACTCACTTTAAAAGAGATGAGCCTTGAAGTCTCTTGAGGACCCTGCATCCGATTTGAGGAGAGAACATGAAGCTGACACAATGAAATTTCAATATCAAGTACATTAAATTAGAGCACTGTAGTCGAGACCCACATGGTAACAGCTGAACTTAGAAGAGGCCAGACAGCATAGTGACAGCCTGAAGGCACAAGGGATTTGTGCACATGAAGCTAACTGACAGATTCTTAAGATCTTAGCCCTGATGTTGACATGAAGGACAGAGTCCTTACTAGCTGTGTCAACTCCAGGAAGTTACCTAGTATCCACGAGCCTTGGTTTCACCATTTTAAAAATGATGATTTCTACTGGACAAGGCTGGAAGGCTTAGGTTTATTCATTCACTCATTTATTCAATGAGCATTTCTCAACTTCCTATTATGATTATACCCTAAGGATGAGAATCGATAATACATGGTCATGTTCTTCCAGAAGCTCACAGAAGAAAGGCAGGTGGGAGAACAGTAAGCACATATAAATCAGCATGCCAAGGTGAGAACTGGGCACTGGGGGAGCAAACAGGAGAGGTATCCTGCCCAAATAGGCAATGAGGTTCCCAGAAGAAGTAACATAAGTCTAGGAAAGACTGAATATAGAAGAATGAGTAGGGATTAGCCAAGGCAGAAGGCCAGTGAGTTCTAGGCAGAGGAAGCAGCATGAACAAAGGACTAGCAGGAAGAAGAATTGGGTATATTTTGCAAACCACATGGCTTCTGTGCTCTTGGAAAGTGTAGTGAGAGGAATATTGGCAACTTAAGTGATTTCTGATACATGGTTTAAAAGTTTTGCCATTTTTATTTAGTCATGTCTTAGCCACGTGATCAAGGTTATCATTAGTGGTAAGACATGTTGGTCGCATGTACCTTTGAAATGGTATGATGGGGGTGGCACCTGGATGGCTCAATCCATTGAGTGTCAGACTCTTGATTTCAGCTCAGGTCAAGATCTCAGGGTCGTAAGATAGAGCCCCACGTCAGCTCTGTTCTCAGAGCAGTCAGCTTGTCCTTCTCCTCCCCATTGCCTGCTTACGCTCACTCTCCATCTCTCTCAAATTAATAAATAATATTTAAAAAATGAAATAATGGTGGGAACAGCATTTTAGCTCTGTATTCTTTCCCTCTAAAACCCATGACCTTGATCTCACTGTGAAAAAGATATAAGACAAGTGCAAAGTGAAGGACAGGGTATGGAATCTCTGAGGGGGAGTCCTCACAACTCTCAAGATCATCGAAAAGAAAGGAAGTCTGAAGGAATCATTACAGATCAAAGGAGTCTAAGGAGACCTGGTGGCTAAATGTAATATGGTTTTCTGCATGGGACTCTGGAACAGTAAAAAGAAATTGGGGAAAAATCAGTGAAATCCAAATGAAGTATGGATTTCAATTGATAATGATGACTGATCATAGTTCTTTAGATGTAACAAATGTCCCACAATAATATAAGATGTTATGATAGAGGAGACTGTGTGAGGGATATATGGGAACTTTCTGCACCATCTTTGCAATAGATATTAAACCAAAAATGTCTTAAAATAAATACTTAAAAATACACAATATTCTTTTTCTTTGACTACTGGTTAAGAAATGTAAAAAGCAAAGAACTTTCCAAGTCCTATGCTATCCCTGAGCAAACTTCACAACCTTGCCATTATCTGGCAGGAATCTCTAAATCGCCTCCCAATATAATCTGTGCTGAGAAAAAGTGGGTATTTGTGAGGTTAGCTCCCCATTAAGCTTTATTTGAACCATAGGAGTTCCCAGAGAAACAGAGTAAGATAGGAAGGGGCCCTTGGATTTCAGATTCTCTGGAGCTCTTTTCATCTGACACTTAATTTGATGTGACAGTGCTGCCATCTTTCCTCTCCTATCTTGGAATCTGGGAGAAGGTCAATAAAGATTTGTGCTTTTCAGTTATCTTCATATAATTGGAGGGAATGTTGTCTCACAAACTGAAGGAGAGAAATATCTTTAATGGGTAAAAGAATGCAGTATGTATGGTAGGAGGCAAGGATCCTGACATGAGAGGGAACAGGCCAGGTTCTGGGCACAACCCACGCAAGCCAGAGCATTTGAGTTCTTTGGGGGAAGTTCATCTTTTCCTTCTAGCTCGGATATTTTAGGATGCATTTTCTAGACAGTTGAAAATATTTTCATGGGCATGGCATCTCTTTGCACAAGACTGAATATTACAAACCCAAGAGGAATTTCTAAACACTGATTCAACACAACTCTATCTTGAAAGGCAGTTTACTTCCCAAACTAATGAGTTTGGATGGTTCAGCCTAATGGGGCCCATTTTTCAAAGAATTAAGCAATCTACTCACCTCTTCTTTTGGTTTTGCTTATATCACCTGGGCTAATTCTAGGGAAAGTTTGTTTCTCTCTCTCTTTTTTTTCCTTTCCAGGTTTCCCTTTCAAAGTGTGTTTCTTGGAACCCCCTGCTGCCTGGATGAAGACCAGAGACAACCCTGTCTCCTCTGCTAATCCCTTCCCTTCGGTATATAGCTACAGGGCTAGTGGAGAGATTAATCTCTAGACCTGGTTTGTTCAGGAAACCAGGAATTTGACCCTTACTCCCACGAATTTCCAGCAACACCCTTGGAAGTGACTTTTCTCCTGTGGTATCAATTTCCTTATCTATGTTGTCAAGGAGGGATCATATCCTCCCCATCATTCCTCCTAGTTATAGAGACCTGCTTCACTCTGAAGGATCCTAAGGAAGGACAGGCTTCATCCATTCATTCAACCTATCAATCATTTCCTTAATTGCTTGTTCATGTCTTTCTTTACACACTCAAATATGTAGAGGGAACTAACCTGGTTAGTTTCCAGATGCCATCAAGAGCTCATTTATGTAGGGAAGAAAAACCCAATAACAATGAAAAAAACATCATTTGGTGTAATAAGAGTATATATCAAGTGCTAAGGTGATTATAGGAGGAATAACTAACGTGGTTGGGTCAACAGGGACCACTAAGCCTGGTCCTGCTGCAGAGACTTTGCATTTGCTGTTCCCTTGCCCTGAAACACTCTTCCACCAGACATCCTCGTGGCCTGCTCCGCAGCCTGACTCCATTTTCTGCTCACAATTATCCCTCACTGAAGGTTTCCTCTACTACTTCCTCTCTCCCTGCTGTGCTTTATTTGTCTTCGATCACATTATATTATATATTTAGTTGTTTATTTATTATCTGTGCATTCACTGGATACAAACTCCAGGAGGGCAGGTGTTTCTGTCCTATTGACCAAAGTCTCTATCTCCAGTGTCTCCGTCTGTGTTTTGTTAATATTTGTTTAAATACTAAATGAATTAAGGGATGCTGAGAGAGGAGGCCACGGCCACTCCATGAACAATTGAAAGCCCTGAGCAGGAGTCGTCCAGGCAAAGGCACAGTGAGAACAGGAATGCTAGCTAGAACCAACACGTGAGCAGAAGCCTGAAGGTATGGGGGAGCTTGGATTGTTCCCCAAACAGCAAATGCACTGGCGTCGCTGAAGCTGAGGGTGGAATGGCGATGGGAGTTGTTAAAAGAGAAACCGAAGCACATGGAAACTTACAAGAGTCTACTTGAGCATACATTGATTTGAGTTGGGCAGTGCCGAACCCATGGCAGTTGGGAGGCCCCCACCAACAGGAGCTTGGGGTTAGGTTTTTATAGGGATGTGGAAACAAAAGCAAGGACATTATTTGATTGGCTATAGCTGAAGCTGTTGACTTATTTGGGAAAGCCTGGTTAGTCATCTCTGATGATCGTTTTCAAGTTTCATTTTCTTGAGTTTGAATGCATTGAGCTTGGCTTAGGTTTTTGGTTTGTTTATGGGCTTCTAAGGCATTAGAGCCACCCTACCCTCATGGCTCTCTTGTTTAATTACTTAAGCAGAGGGGTCAGCCATGAGGCTGGAGATGTCGCAGGCTGGATCACACATGACTGCGCATATCCAGCAAGGAAGGGGGTTTCTGGGGAATGGGGATGAGGAGCCTCCGAAAGAACCCAGTCAGGGGAGAAGTAGAACTTCCTCATCTTCTCAAACCTTTTTAAGGCTTTTTCTTCAAATCCCTAGCCACTACAACCCCCTTCTGTTGGCATCATCTACACTACTGTCTTCCAAACATTTTTGACTATGACTCACAGTCAGAAGTAGATTAAACTTGAAGTCCCAGCTCATAGATAAAGTGATATGTGATGATAGATAGACAGAGGATAGATACGTAGTCCTTACTACATGCAATGCACTTTCTATTCTATTATTATTATTCCATTCCACTTCATTCCCTTCTAATCTAATTCATTTTTTAAAAAGTGTTGGTTGTAGTCATGAAACTGATTCTATACCACTGTTTTCAAACACACTTGTTGCTGGATCATGATGTAAATATATCTTTTACTGAAGATTGTGTTTTAAAAAGTCTGAGCTATGCTGCTTTACAAGCCAAGGCCCAGGCCCAGACATTTCTGCATCAGAAAGCACACCTCAGGCAAATGGCCTTTGACTCTAAGATCACTGAGATCTCTGGGAGGAAAAGCCAGGAGGCTAGCTAATGGCCTCCAGGAATGGGCTGGGTAGTCTTCTGATAGTGTCGCTCTGAGCCAAAGGCAGGTGCTTTTCAAAGCACAGTTGTATTAAATGAATTCTTAAAATGACCTGATTCCAGGCAGGAAGCCCCAGGGAATGTGTGTGATTTTTTTGGTGTGAATGTGAAGATCATCATTGTTGATAACCGTTGTCTTAGCAGAAAGCATTTAGCAGACTTGCCTTTGTCTGGCTTGGTTGCAGTCTGCCTGGTTTATGGGTTGTTGATTATAACTTGCAGGAGGGAAGACAGATTTTTAACATAAATCCTGTCCTAAAGCAACCTTCCAGGTCACCCTTAGCAAGGGCGAAGGCAATGTATTGATGGGGAAGTGCAAAGCATTATAAGTTTGAAGACCTGGACATGAGTAGAAAACCGTCTACTTGTGGGGCCACAGGCAAGTCATCAAACCTCTTTAGACCCAATTTCCTTACAAATAAAACCGGTGTAACAATACCCTCCCTTGACTTCACAGTGGCATGTTAGGGTTAAAAACAAGAGTGTATTAGAAGTGCTTTACAATGCCTCAAACTCTTATCACAAGGATGACAGTTTCCATTGAATATAAATGCTGATAACTAATGCGTGCCTTCCAAGCAATAATAAAATTACTGTCTTAGAAGAAAGGGACCTGAGGCCCCTAGATGAATGATGAAACCAGAACTGACACCCAAGTCATCTGGTTATCAAGTCCTTGCTGCGAAGCATTATGTTGTAAAGTAGGCATTTCAGAGAACATAGGAGCTCCAAGGCTCTGTGCTCCTTGACCAAGAGGCTGGTGCAGAGAATATGCTCAGTCTGTTTCAGTTGAAAATAAATATCCTCTTTTGTCCTCCTCTCCCTGCCCTCCTTCCCAAAGAATTTTAGGACTCTCAAATTATTGTTGTGATTTTTTTTTGGGGGGGGGTAGAAAATTACTCTGTCACCCCCCACAGCTCACTGTCACATTTGGAGTAGGGAAAACACAAGCTGGGTTGGATTCAGGAATAAAATTTGTTCAGGTTGAAAAATATGTAATTAACCAAATGCCTGTTTTGTTCATTTTCAGATATGGGCACCAATGAGGCACAAATGCCATCAGGATGTCCTACAGAAAAGGCTCATATTGTAATTGCTCCAGGGCTGCTAAAATGAACTTGAAGCCTGAGATCAGTGCCCAGCTTGGCTGAGTCACGTCTGACTCCATTTGGGACAAGCGCATTTGGATGGACTTGCCTTTTCTGGGATATGGCCCTAGCAAGTGTAACTTCTGATAGCAGAGTTGGACCTGTATTTATTATACACAGCCTGGAAAGTCACCATTTGAGTTTTCCAGGGATGTCATAAGGAAGTACCACAGACTGAAGGGCAGAAATTTTTTTTTCTCATGACTTTAGACCAAAGTCAAGGTGTCTGCTGGGTTTTTTCTTTCTTTTTCTAATGCCTTTCTTCTTAACTTGCAGGTGGCCATTTTCTCTCTGTATCTTCATATAGTTTTACCTCTGTGTGTGTGTGTCTGTGTCCAAGTCTCCTCTTCTTATGAGGACATGGGCCCACACCAGTGACCTCATTTAACCCTCATCATTTCTTCAAAGACCCTATCTCCAAAAACAGTCACATTCTGAGGTATTAGGGGTTAGGACTCTGACATACGAATTTAGAGGGAACACAGTTCAGCCCATAACAAAGTAGGGAAAAAAAACCAAAAATGATGACACTTGGGTCTACATGTGACATTTGTGGACCTTAATAAAATCTTGAGTCCTAGAAGTGAAAGGGAGACAAACAAAATTATTTAATTTTGTGTATTTTACTTTGAGCTAAGAAATTTATTTTAATTCCTTTTTCAGGCCTTTGTTGTTAAACTAAAACTGTATCTGCCACATTTGAGAATAGCAGGTTATTTCCCAAGGAAAGTGGTCATAACCACTGAATAGACATATACGTGCACTTCCTCACAGGAGCCATGGAGACAGAAGAGAAATATTTCTCCAGCAAAAGGAAAACTATTATGCTGAGTGAAATAAGTCAATCAGAGAAAGACAATTATCATATGGTTTCACTCATATGTAGAATATAAGATATAGTGCAGAGGATCATAGGGGAAGGGAGGAAAACTGAAGGGGAAGAAATCAGAGGGAGACAAATTGTGAGAGAATCTTAACTATGCAAAACAAACTGAGGGTTGCTGGAGAGGGGAGGGGGGTAGAGGGATGGGGTCCTGGGTGATGGGCATGAAAGAGGGCATGTGATGTGATGAGCACTGGGTGTGATATGCAACTGATGAATTATTGAACTCTACCTCTGAAACTAATGATGTACTATATGTTGGCTAAGTGAATTTAAATTAAAAAAAAAAAAAGGGGGAGGAAAACTACCAGACATTAGATTGGTTCTGTGTTCTTCTAGAGCCTGCCGGGTGGAAAGTTGAAGGTGGGACTTTGTGGTGGTTTTAGAGGGAACCTGTGCTTGTGGGTAGGGCTTCTACTGAACCTGGTGTGAAACCCACAACTCTTTAGATTCTCTTGCTTGTGAACCTCTGTGGGCTTGTCATCTGAGCATTCTTACACTGGTTTTTGCTATCTCAGACGGCCTGGATACATGGCCCCCAGATAGTTTCCACTTCTCTTTTTTTACCATCTTTCTTTATTCAGTTGTATTAAGATATAATTCACATATGATAAAACGCAACCCTGATTTTAAGTGTATAGTTCAAAAAGTTTTGAATGATGTATATATTACAGAGCTTGGACCACAGTTGAGATACAAATTACTTCTGCTCAATCTCCCAAAATATCTCTCCTACTCCTTTGCCTTCGTTATTAAATGCTTAATCTAGATTTCACAAATGAAATCATTAGGGTCAATTGGTAAGGAGGGGTGTAACTTGGAATTAAATTTTTTAATAGACTTTTTAAATGAGCAGATTCTTCTTTAGTAAGCTTCGGTAGTTTGTGTCTCTCAAGGAATGTGTCCATTTATTATCAAATTTATTGGCATAGTTATTTAAGATACTCCTTCCTATCCTTTTCATGTTTACGGGTGCTGTGATGATATTCCCTCTTTCACTTCTGCTTTTGGTCATTTATGTCTTCTCTTTCCTTTACTTAATCCATCTGGCTAGTGGCTTATCAGCTTTTCTGATAAAGTCTGCATTGAGCAAATAAGAGGATACCTGTGTGAGCAGATGTGACAGTTTTTAACAGTTTGCCTTGTAATCCCAGGATGCTCTTCAAATAAACTGTTACTGAAGTGTAAAGGAACACTAGTAAGAAATCTGATTTCAAAGATGAACCACCAGCCATGACAATGATAATACTTATAAAATCATAAAAATAAATAAGACTTTGTGTTTTATATATTCAGTCATGGTTAGTGGCTTAATGGATTATATCATAACTACTTTAATTTGGTGCTGTAAATATAAAAATGAGACAACAAGCACCCCAAACTTAATATTAAACACAAAGACTACCCAAATGCTATATAAGCCTTCACTCATGATTATCCTTTTGACAGGAGGGACACAAGCAGGGACCATGTCTTGGGTGGGGTACATAACAGTGGTATTGCTAAACCACCAGGCAACATCCTATCCAGGTATCAGGGTAAAAAGTAGCAAGTGAGTTGAAAACCAGGTGCTGGTCCTCAGTCTGTCTTCCAAACCTGTGTGGTCACATGTGTTTTAAAAATCAGAATTTTCATAAGGCGAGAAGGAGTGTGTGTTCTCCTTGGTAACACCTCCAGCAGGATCTGGGGCAGCATCTCGTAATCAAACACACTGGGAAACCAATGACCATAAATAACCTCAAGGAATTTCCTGCCAAATGGGTTCCTCCAAAATGCTATTTTTCAAAGACATTTTGGATTTCGAGACTGTAGATAAAAAAGAACTATAACATACATGGTCAAATTTGGCCATGAAAAATACCCCAAATCACCCATAAAATATGGTATATCGGTTTTGTGTAGAGTTTCCCATTTTTTTTCATGCCAAGTTTAATACAGCCAATTGTCCCTCCACGGTAGAACAGATTGCTGTTGCTTAGTTGAGCACCGGATGAAGTAATTGGCTTGCATTTAGGGGTCCACATTGAATGAAAATTATGCTTTCTCTCTTTATTTTTTTGGCCAAGCGTGCATAGTTGAATTTGGGCAGATTAAATCGATGTACGTTTGATACAACTCTACCATGGAATACTTGCTTGAACAGTTTTACATGAGCCTACAGGAATAGACAGGAATAAAAATAAACACCAGTGCTAAACTGTAGCCTTCCGAATCAGCGGCACATTTATAAGAAGTTAAAATGTATGCACAGAGATGGCAGAAGATGATGTATTCTGAAGTCTGCACAGAACAATTTAATGTGGCAACACAAGTTAATGAATTGGTGGTAGCCAACATGTTCTTTCGTCTCGGTGTGAGGCTTTGTACTGCGGTTTTTAAAGAATTCAAATATATTTTAAAAATGAAGACTGTATCAAGTCCTAGTGCTCCATATGATACAGTTTGGTTGTCTCCATAGGTTATTCTGTATGTAACAACAATGCAGCAATAATAGTATAAATAACACGTTCATCATAATTAGTGTTTTCTGAGTCCTTACTATGTGTCCAACACTGTTCTATGTGGTTAAGATATTAACTCATTTCACTTCAATTTATTCTTTCAGTAAGTATGTATTGAACATTTGCTTTGTATTATGCATAGCTGTAGACCAATGATACTCAACTGGGAGAGATTTGACTTTCCAGGCATTTGGCAGTATTTGGAGACATTCTGCTTGCTGTACCTAGGGAAGGGCAGCTGCTGGGCCAAGACCAGGGATGTTGTTGAACACTCTGCTATACACAGGACAGCCCTCTCTGGTAAAGGATTATCCTGCCCCAAATGTCAGTAGTTCTGAGCAACTCTATTCCGGGTGACAGAGATACAACAGTGGACAACATACACAAAATCCCTGCCTTCGTGAAACTTATCTTAGTGAGGAGAAGCAAACCATTTAAAAAGTAAGTATTTGTCAATTATATTAGAAGGCAATGAAGGTTGTATACTATGAAGGGGGAAAAAAACTGGGGAAGAAGGGAAAGAAGGGCATGTGAATGCTGCCTGGAGGGTTGGTGGTTGGAAATGTAAACAGAATGTTCAAGGAAGGCCTAGCTTAAGAGGGGATTTTGGAGGAAAGCCTTGAAGGGGCAGCAGAGCATGCATGTGGATGCCAAGGGGAAGAGTTGATTCTAGGCAGAGGGAGAAGCCATAGGAAAGGACCTACCCAAGAGCATGAATGGCTTTTTCAAGGAATAGCAAAAAGACCTTTATGACCTCACAAAAGTGTGAGAGGGGACACAAAGTTAGAGAGAGATGGGGGAGGGACTGTGTGTAGGGTCTGTAGACCAGTGTAAGGATTTGAGTTTATTCTGTGTGAGAGGGGAAGAGCCATTGCAGGGTTTGGGGCTGAGGAGTATTATGAGCTGATTTATGTTTTTAAAGGATTCTGCCAGTCATTGTTTTGAGAATTGACAATTGAGGGCCAAGGCTGGAAACAAGGAGAACTTAAGTAGTCATGGCAACAATCCAGTGAAAAATTATAGTGACTTGAAAAGGGTTCCAGCAGGTAAAGGTGAGAGTTTGTTGGATTCTGGGCAGGTTTCAAGATTGAAGTGACACAATTTTGTTAGTGCATATGGGATGGATGGGAAGATTCCAGAAAGTTTATTTTGTTGTTGTTGTTGTTGTTGTTGGCTTGTTTTTAGACTAAGCCCCATGAAAAATGGGATTACCATTTCTTGAAATGGAGAAAGCTGGGATAGGAGTAGTTTGGAGGTGAAAATCAGAATCATCATGTTTAATTCAGGTATGTTTGGATATGTTTAATTTGAGGTATCTAATTCAAGCATCCAAGTGGTGCTGTCTCAACACTTAAAACCACTCTGTAAAATAGGACTCCTATTAGCCCCATTTTGCAGGTGAGGAACCAGGAAAAAAGAGGTGATCTAACTTATCTAAAATCACCCCACTTGGTTCTGACAATAGAAAGTGACATCTTGCTAAAAGAACTCATCAGCCTCATTCCTGGGATGGCATCTCCTGATATGTTTCTATGGATGACCTTGACCAATTCTGGGAGAGAGAGATTCTCTGCACAGAAGTGATGTCTTGATGGATCATCACATGTGGTTGGTACCTGCATATCAAGTTGCTATCTCTGCCAGCTTTTTATTTGGTCATTGTGCTAAAGCCAGCCATAATGTAAAACCTAAAGAAAGGAAGAAGATTCTTCTCTTGCAGGCAGCTTAGGAAATGATGAGTTATTGAGCATCTCCATTAGAAAGACCACTGACCCGGGGATCCCATGAGCAGACGTGCAAAACACAGTCTCCATCACTCACTAGACATGGTATCCTGGAACCAAAACTTAACTTTTCTAAGTGTGAGAGAAATGTGAGAACATTATTTCTATATGTCCATGTGTCCCTGTGGCTTTTTCACCCCAAAGGTTAGGCTTGTACTCCATCAGCCCAGTGAAGAGGTCCACTCTCCACTGCTTTAGTGACTGTGAAGTCTGTACAGTTTTGTTGCACTTTTGTTTATTGTATATTCTCCACATTAGAAAATAAGTTTCCTGAGGGCAGGGGTTTATCTGTTCTTTTCTGGTTTTATTGTTCAGGACAGTGCCTGGCATAGAACAGATGCTCACTGAATATCTTTTGAAAGAAAAAATGAATAATCCTCACAATAATTATCCTCAGGAGGTTGGCTGTCTCTCTTTCTCTCTCTATTATATATTTGGTATACTAGCAGTAGTAGAGTTTAAAAATTAAATCTTCTTGTGTTCAATGCCAAGCTCTGCTGTTTGACCTCCCTCCATCAGAGGTCCATCTGTAAGTGGGAGATGATGATAATAATACACCTACATCATAGAGTTTCTGTGAGGATGAAATGAATTAATACAAATACAGTGCTTAAGTAGCAAGTGCCATTATAAATATTAGATAATATTAATCTATATTCTTTAAGTTGTAACATGTATATACCTTACTTCCATCTCCACCTCCCCCACAGTCCTTTTGCATTTTTCAAATGTATCCAATTCAAATGTATTTGTTTACACATATATTTAACTAATATGTGTGTGTGTGTGTATGTGTGTGTTTGAAATTACCCATTATGTAAATGGCTTTGGTTTAGTAAGCGGAATATGCTGGGGTATGGTTAATGGAAAATTGTTTTGTGCAACTTGGAAAACAGAAGAATCATAAAAGAATCCTCCAGAGAGACGGTCTGATAAAGGTGTAGCCAATACATTTGCAAGTTTTTATTTTTAAGTAATAACCAGCCACTAATGCAGTGATGGCTCAGAGCAGAACATTGATTTATCCACTGCGAGGTGGGTTGTGTTTCCCTGCTACATTGCCAGCTGTCGTTTTTTTATATTAAGCTGCGTTACTTCAATCCAATATCTGTCAATCCAGCTTTCAAAGAAGAAGCTTCGAACAGAGTGGAAGCTTTGTTATTTTAGTGGTTGGGTAATGGAAGTATTTTCATGCTTTGTCTGGTAGGAGCCATTTACTCTTTAGCTGAGCTGGAGTCTAGCTTGTTATGATGGCCTGTATAGTCAGATTCCTTAGCAAAATGGTAAGGCTCTTAAATTCTTTCTGAGAAAGCTCTTGGAGTGGCCGTTTTTTCAGGTGTCCTCTGATGCCTCAGACAGAACTCTACTTTGACCTATGCAGATCCCCCCTCTTATCTGGAAGTCCTGTCCTCTGTGTTGAGGGGGAAGAGCATTATTCAGTGTAAATAGATCATCGTGGAACAAATCCCCAAAGAAACTTTAAAAAAGTGTCTAAAAGGTAAAATGAAAAACAAAATTGTCCTATTCTGCTTCCCCTAACATCTTCTCTTCCCAAAAAACAAAAACAAAAACAAAAGAACTTAGCTGGATATATAGATACCAAAGGCGATGGTTAGTTAGGCCTAAGTGGAAAATTCTTCCGCTCATTCATTCACTTATTCATTTCATATTCATGATTCAAATCATATTCAAATCATATTCATGATATTATGGGCCTGCTATATGTTGAGTATTTTCGCTACATGGCAGAAGTGTGAGGTGAGTACAATTAATAGCTGGCTGAAAATACTTTTTGTCCTTATTTTCCTTATGAAAGCTGAGATTTCAAGGAAAATTTCCCTAAAGAGGTCTCATGTCTCTATTTAACAAACGTATATTAAACACTTGCTGTGTGTAAGGAATGGTGCTAGGCACCAAGAGTATATGAATGGGATCCTCCAATCTTAATGAGGAGACACATAATATACAGCGCCAAAGCTCTCTTCCAAGGGGTTCATAATCTGGGATAGACAGAATTCTAAGATGTCCCTTTCCCCTGATGTCCAGCCCTAATCCCCAAAAATGTGAATATGATGAGACATCACACTCATGATTGTTACATTTCATGGCAAAAGGGATTTTTCAGGTGGAGTTAAGCTTACTAATCCATTGACATTTAACTAAAAATAATTGTCCTGGTGAACCTAATATAATCACTTTAAAAGCAGAGTTTTTTTTTCACTGGAAGGAAGCAGAGAAAGGCAGAGGGAGAGAGTATGATATAAGGAAAGTTGTTGAGATGGAGAGGGTCAGGGGGCTAGGTCCTAAGAGGATCCTCAAGATGCTGAGAGTGATACCTTACTGATAGTCAGCAAGAAAATGGGGACCTCTGTCCTACTACCTAAGGAACTGAATTTGGACAAAACATAAATGAGATCTGGACCCATTCTTCCCAAAAGCTACCATAGTAGATGGAACCTAGTCTAGATGACGGCTATGACTTCAGCTTTGTGAGACCCCACACAAAGAACCCAGGTGAGTCTGTCTGGACTTCTGACGTTCAGTACTATAACATTATAAATGGGTGTTGTTTTAAGTAGCTAAGTTTATAGTATTTATTACACAGCAATAAAAAAGAATATGTCATTCTTGGTCATTCTGCATTTTTATAGCTAGTTTGTGGTCATGACATGTGGTTAACACTTGAGTGGGTGTTGAGTAACCTAGGTAGTTCTTTATGACTGTTAATAAAATTGCCTCCTTATATTTGTATAAACCCTTTTATGAAGTGCTTTCACATGTAGTTTTCTCATTTGATTTTCACAGTTTGTGAAGAATCATCATCTCTTGTGTTAAAGAGGAAGAAAGTAAGCATGGGGCATGCAACTTGCCGAATAACTATCCTAAGTGTAAGAGTGGGCTTTGAATCCAGGCCCTGGCACTCCCATTTTACTTACACTTACTCATCAGAATACCTTAGGTCACCCACACAGGTCATTTATCTATCTTGCTTTTCTCTTCATTTTTTCAAGGTCACTGTTATTGCTGTCATCATTCTTTTCCTCCTGCTGCTGCTTATTTACTAAATGCTCATTAACTCCTTAAGTAAAAAATTAAATCATGTTTTTAAAATCCAGAACATTTATTGAGTATCTTTTATGTGCCATGGCACTTGCTGTCCAACATAGCAAACAAAATGACAAGTGTCCTCTTGTTTCCATACACAGTTATGGAGTCTGAGAAATAGAGCCACCAAGAGGACATGCTTCCAAAGCCTGTGAAATATATAAAAAGTAGAAATAGACTTCATTTTCTGGAGTTAACTCACAATATAAGACAACCCAGCAATCTTTTCTGTCCCTTTGTAAGTTTTTGTCTGGCTCTATTGAACTATAATTGACATATGGAATTGTATGAGTTAGTTAAAGGTATACAAAATAATGATTTGCTATATGTCTCTCTTGGGAAATGATTGGAACAATAAGTTTAATTACCATTCATAACATCTACACAGTGTAATAACTGCAACATAGTCCAAATTTTTCCTTGTGATGAGAAATTATAATTTTTGATGATAAAAATTGTAACATTTTTACGGGGGTAAGGGGCACAGGGAGAAAGAGAGAGAGAGAATCTTAAGCAGGCTCCATGCCCAGCATGGAGCCTGAGACAGGGCTTAAAATCACGACCCTGGGATCATGACCTGAGCTGAAATTAAGAGCTGGATACCTAACCAACTAAGCCACCCAGGTGCCCCCAAATTGTAACTTCCTTCATGATGAGAATTATAACATAGCTAATTTTTTTTTCCTGTGATGAGAACTCTTAAGATCTACTCTCTTAAGAACTTTCAAATATTCAATGCAGAGTTGTTCTCTATAGTCACCATACTCTATAATGGACTCCCAAGCTTATTTATCTTATAACTGGAAGTTTGTACGTTTTCATCACCTTCAGCCATTTTCCCCATTCCCATCCCACCCCCCATCTTACCTATGGCAATCACCAATCTGTTCTCTGTTTCTATGAGTTCCAGTTTGTTTGTTTTCGACTCTACAGATAAGCGATCCTACCATATTTGTCATTCTCTGTCAGATTTATTTAACTAAGCTTAATGCTCTGAAGGTCCACCTCTGTTGTCACGAATGGCAGGATTTCCTTTTCTGTGGCTGAGTAATATACATCACAGTCCACCTATCACATTTTCTTCATCCTTTCACCCAGCAATGGCTACTTATGTTGTTTTCATGTCTTGGCTATTGTGAATAATGCTGCAGTGAACATGGAGGTGAGATATCTCTTTAAGAGAGTGATTTCGGTTTGGATTTGTTTTTCTTCTGCTTCTGCTACTTCTTCTTCTTCTTCTTCTTCTTTTGGTAAAAAAAAATTCTGTATGATCTTGTCTTTTTCTTTGCAAGAATGGTTTTTGGAGATGTATTCCTATTTCCAGGTTTTTCTTTCGGAAAAATGGTTAAGGCAATTTAATTTGTGCAGGAGAGACTGGAACCTGGGTGGCCATAAGAGGAAAGACTAAGACTAGAATCCTACCAGTTTCATAAACCAGTAACCCTCCCCAGCCCTCTTGCCACCCTAGCAACCCCTTGAGAGTGGTGGGACAGTGAGCAGGACTTGGGAAGACCAGGGAAACATGCACTTCCACTCCCCATCACAATAACTTTGTTTCTTTGAATCAATCCAATGACCTGGGCAGCCTGTCCAATTGAGACTAAAGGCCAGACTACTCTCAGCATAGGGAAGAACATCCACTACCCCAAGTGGTATAGTCCCTTGTTCTGTTCTTCCCTCTCTCTTTTAATTTTTTTTCCTTGAAGGATGTTTTTTGGTGGGAGGAAATTAAAGTCCAAGAGTAAATTGAATTTGAAATAGGGCTTCAGCAGCTATCCAGTTGTACCTGTTATCATCTAATCAAACAATTTGGAGTTATATGGTAGGGTGTAACCCGTCTCATGGCATCTGTTGTGTTCTGCCCTATAACAGCTGTTGCTATGGGAATGGAATCGTGGGGGTGGACAACCCCCCACCAAAGCACACTCTGTGCCTAGCCCATGCTCAGAGGATCTCTGTTGGCAGTCCCAGGGAAGGCTAAAGAGGACATTTTGTGACCTGGGTCGGCTCCGAAAGACTTGGTTAGGAGGGGCTTGTGGGATTCAATCTGTTGAGACTTGTCTTGAAGCCAGTTTTTCATGGCAATGCCCACTGTTTCACTTGGAGTATATCAATATCTGGGGTAGGTGAGGCCAACTGCCCCGCATGACCCCCGTTCAGCCATCACTTTGTAGATCATTGATGACAAGCCAGGATCTCACTGTCTGTAAGTCGGAGGACCCTCTTGGGATGCAGCTCTTACAACCACTCTGTTGAGCCAGATGGAAGGGACATGGGGGGCAGTAACCTTCGTCCTTGCTGGTTGATGAGAAAAGCAAGGCACAGTCCACCAGAGACTCCCAGCTATATAAGGGATCAACTACAAACAAGGAGGGAGAACCAAAGGACTCTCAGTGTTAGGTGTGCATGTGATAAAGAAAAAAAGAAGAAAAAAGAAAACAACTCCAAATCAAGAAAAAAAAAAAATCCATTGTGCCAATTTCCCTTCTATCAAGAACAGATTAAAAAAAAATCAAAGTCCCATCTGTTCTGTGTCAACATTAGAGACTGTACATTGTGTTTCATCAAAAGCAGGTTTGCCACGGCGGTGGGGGTTATATTTCTGGAACGTGCTTAGAAACCGGGAGTGACTAAACAGAACTTGGCCCTCCAGGCCCTCTCCTGCTGCCTGTGTTTGTGTTCTTCTAGCAGTTGATGTTTTTAATTGATTTATCTGACCAGGAGGACCCTGGAAAAAGACAAGCAGGTGAAGGCAGCTGCCTGGGCTTCTGGAACAAACACAGGTAAGGGCCCATGGCCCTCGGCACCGGGGCAAGATTTGTCTGCGCAAATGTGCACTCTGAATTCACAGCAGCAGCCTCACCAGCCCCACAGCCTTGAGGGTTCACGTTTGAGGACCACCAGCTCGATCTGGCCGTGAGGGAGGCCGGCATAGAAATTCTGTCCTGGAGCCTTTCTTCGGCGTCTCCTCCCTGAGGTCCCCTCCTGCAGGTCTGCTGATCAGCACAGGCAGGTGTGCCCCTCATTGCCTGGCTTCCAGCCCAGAGGAGAGAAAAATGGATGAGGTCATCTAGAATCACTCTGCTCTGGTGGCTTTGCCTCCGGGACCCAACCAGTTTGCCCAACGTGGAGTCCACGCCGCTCGGGTGGCGCTGGGGATGACAAACGCACTGTGCTCTGATGAAAAGCAAACCGTCCCTCTCAAACTAGATGTAGTGACAAAGTCCTGCAGGAGATCTCTGTTCAAAGGAGAGGCTTTAATGACGCCTTCAATTGCATTATTAAAGAATGACAGACATCCAAAAGAGGTAATGGCGATTGAGAGGGCACAGCCTGGGTGAAGGGGTGTCCGTCACTGAGACCCTGGCTATGCAACACTGGTCTCCGAGGAGGAAACAGAGGGCCAGTTTGCATTAGTAGCCCAAAGACAGAAAAAAGCCAGGAAAATAGGAAGCTTAGAAGATGTGCCACGATGGACCAGGGTGGTCCATCTGAAGCCCAATGAGGGAGATCAAAAAGCTCTCCAAGAGAGGCAGCCTAGATAGCTGGACAGACTCATGCAAATACTCCAGGGGGAGAGGGATAAGGCACAGCTGGGTTCAGCAAAGCAGGTGGCTAAGCTGGACCCAGGCACCCTGCTTAAGCTATGGGGCCACATGGCCAAGCTTGTCTAACCTGAGGATTCTTTGTGCACTCTGGCCAATGACCTAGACCAACAAGGTCATCTTAGCAGCAGTGGACACGCCTCAAGTGTCCAGTTATGCAGAACCAGTCTGATAGTACAGTGTGGCCGTGAGAAGAAATGATGGTTGACAGATGAGATATTCCTTCTCTCCCCTCTTGTTATTTAAAAACAGAATCAACACCCTCCCCTTCCTCCCCCTTTAGATAGAATGAATATGATGATGGACTCCTATAGCAATTGTTAGGGACCCATCAACTTTTGACCTTTCTGCTCATAGGCCATGTGGGTATTCTGGTAATTACTTGGAAAAAATGGAAAGAACTAGAACGATATTTGGAAGTCACGTTGTTGAAGCAGGCACATTTTATAGTTTTACCTCACACACTCTGAGCTTGGTAGTGAAATTTATAGCTGAATTTTAAGAACTATTTTGGATATAAAACTCCATCTTTAGCATTTTTGAATTGTAATCTCATGTGTTCTATCCTCAAAACATAAGGGAAAGTGTTCTAAGATAATTCTGACCCCCTAGGGAGTAGGTGTGGAATGTCTTACTGCATCATTCATAGATATCCTTGTGAGGATGACTCCAAAACTCTAGCTGATACGGGTAGAACGTGCTGACCGAAGGCTGCTGAAGACCCTCCCCCAGAAATCACAGTTCTCAAGGAAGAGCCAACACCCACTTACTGAGAAGAAATCTCTAAGGGGATTAAAGGGGTCCCAATTAAGTTTGCATTAGTGAAGGCAATTGAGCTTGAGGTTATATTAAATCAGACCACCACTGCTAATGCGACTGGCATGGAATGGCCCTAGGTGCCTCATCATGGTTGGGGGGAGAGGGGACGGCACCAGGGGGAGAGGAGGGAGGGGACGGCACTGGAGAGCTAAAGAGTCCTCACATCAGCTGGTGACCCTGGACTCTGGATGCATTCATGATGGAACAAAGACTGCAGGCTCGAAGTGGTTAGGAAAGTGTTTTCTCTGGACTGTAACTGGTTCTTTAGGAGAAGAGCAATGTCTTTTTATTATTGTCATTATTATTTCCAATCTCTAACACAATATTAAGTGTTTATTGAATGAAGGAATGAATGGATATTGATTATGCAGTCAGGAAGTCTGGGTTTTAAGCCAATCTCCACCATATTGATTTTTAGTCACCCTCTGTCATTACCGTGACAGTGAGCATCATACTTTTTTATCTTCCTAATTTTAATGATCTAATTTACATGTCAGTTTTCTCAAACTAGGGTGTGACCTCTTTAAGGAGAAGGGTGTATCTGTGCCTCACCAGCTCACTGTTCCGCATGGGCTCTGGAGCCAGACTGCTTGGGTTCACATCCTGACTCCTCCACTTACTAGCTGTGTGAGCTCAGGCAAATTGCTTAATGTCTCTGTGACTTGGAATAAAACTGGATAACTATCAACAACCTCACAGAGTTATGTGAAAATTAAATGACAAATATTCTTAAAATGCTTGGGACAGAGGTGCCTGGGTGGCTCAGTAGTTAAGCGTCTGCCTTAGGCTCAGGTTATGATCCTGAAGTCTTGGGATTTAGCCTATTGTGGGGCTTCTCACTCAGCAGGGAGTCTGCTTTCCCTCTGTCCCCCCCTCCACTCATGCACATGCTCTCTCTCTCTCTCTGTGTCACTCTCAAATAAATAAATAAAATCTTAAAAAATACTTGGGATAGTGGTATATGCTCAGGAAATAGGAACAACTGCTATTTTCCTTATTTTCATTGTTGATTTTGTACACACACACACACACACACACACACACACAACACCACTCCATCTCACTGAACCTGTCTTCCTATCTGTAATATAGGATCTGTAATATAATAATAACGATAATAATCTGAAGCTTCTCGAGAGGGACAGATGAGACCATGGCTAAGAGCCAAAACACCTTTTTGAAAACCATGAAGTTTCTTGAAATTCTCTGGCACCATCATTTCTACTATTAACTGTGGTACAGCTAGAAGAAATGATTTGCTCACAATTCAGACAGAGCTGGAACAGTCGGGGTGCTTCCCCGAGTTGCCAAAATACTGCTTAGCTCTGATGTACGTTGCTGAAGCCTCTGGGATTACTGTGCCTTTTTCAGTATTTACGTTAAGATATAGCTACAGGTCTTTCAGCAAAGCACTATGTTTTAATCAAAGCTGCCCCGGCTTTACTGTCCTCATCCTCAGGGCCCTAGCTCAAAGGTCTGATAACTCTCAGAGCGGCGCTTGATTTCCAAGATGCTACATAACAACAGTCAACCCTTTGAGTTGGATGCCCTCTGCATAGACCAACAGTCAACCCTTTGAGTTGGATGCCCTCTGCATAGACCAACAGTCAACCCTTTGAGTTGGATGCCCTCTGCATAGATTTTGCTAGGTGTTGTGAGGAGCATCCAGAGGACGGAGAGAAAAGCCTATACTAGGAGTTAGAACACATAAGCTAGAGGTATAGTATTTACCACCAATGAATTGTTGTGCCCAGACAAGCCCCCTTGACTACTTGCGATTCCGTTTCCATATTGACAAAACAAAACCCATGAGATTACTCCCCAGATCTTTGCAGGTCAATGCCCTCGGAGTCCTGTGCTCTATGGGTAATTCTGACACCATCTGCCACTATAATGCTGCTCAAGTCACCGTCTTTCTTCAATTCGCAACAGCTTCACTTATAAAATAAGGCCTTTTTCTTGAAACATACAATTTTTGTGCTTCTAATATGTCAGTCACTGTACCAGGCACTGAAAACACACATACACACACGGGAGTACACATGCACTAAGTTCCAATGCTTATTGTGTGCAAAGAACTATGGCTTAGCACTTTACTGTAGCCTTTATACTAATTCCATGAGGAAGGTATTCTTGCCCTCATTCTGCAGACGGGTAAAGTGAATCTAAGAGTTACCAAATTACCCGACAGCGCACGGCTAGTAAGTGGTACAAGCTAAGGTTTAAACCCCACGAATCTGACTCTACCTAGCCATGACATTACATGGTCCCCTATAAGAGATAGGAACACATCAGATCTACCCAAAACTAACCTCGTTTATTTTTTACTAAGATTATGCAACTAGTGGACATGTGGGGGATGTTGATTCATAGGGTGACTAGGTTTCGCCTGAGGTAGAATACATGAGTCCCCTGGATTTGAAGCAGGTTGAAGAGTGCCCCTGTTCGGTGGGAATACTGCTTCTCAATCCAACAGAAGCCCGAAAGGTTTTGTCCCTTTCTTCAACAAGGTTTTAAGTAATGGCATGGATGAGGGTATGACTGGGGCAAATTCATTTTGACGTGAATTTGGAAGGACTCAAACCAACAAGTGACAGAATCATCATGAAAAATGACGTGCCTGTTAAGTATTGATATACATTATCACATTTTTAAGCACAACCCTCAGTAGAGCTGCCCTTATCTCCATTTTATTAATGAGCCGACCTAAGTCTAGGGAAGTGACCATCCAAAGATGATACAGCCTGTAAGTGGATTTTTTCCCCAAATTAAATTTTTAAATTTGGAATAATTATGTATTAATGGAAAGTGTGCAAATATAGCACCCAACATCCAGATATATACCTTATTGTCAATATCTTTTTAAAAAAAGATTTTATTTATTTATTTGACACAGAGAGAGAGAAATCACAACTTGGCAGAGAGGCAGGCAGAGAGAGGAGGAAGCGGGCTCCCTGCTGAGCAGAGAGCTTGATGCGGGCCTGGATCCCAGGACCCTGAGATCATGACCTGAGCTGAAGGCAGAGGCTTAACCCACTGAGCCACCTAGGTTCCCCTGTCAATATTTTATATTATGGTGGTACATTTGTTGAATTAGGAATATCAGTTTATTATTATTAAATTAAAATCCAGCCTTTACTGTGATTTCACCATTTTTTTTCCATTAATGCTCTTACATTAGGTTCCCAGGGCTACCATTAAAATACTATGAACTAGGTGGCTTAAAGCAATAGGAATTTATTCTCTCACTGTTCTGGAAGGCAGAAGTCCAAAAGCAAAGGGTTCGGAGAGTGATGCTCTCTCTAAACACTCTAGAGAATAAAGCTTCTTTGCCTCTTCTAGCATCTGGTGACTGTTGGCAATCTGCTGGGTTCTTTGGTGCTGTGGTCTGAATGTTTGTATCCCTTCTAAATTTGTATGTTGAAATCCTAAAGCACAAAGTGATGGTTTTAGGAGGTGGGGCCTTTGGAAATTAATGTCCTTATAAAAAATGCCCATGAGAATGCTCTTGTTCCTTCCATCATGTAAGACTTTGTCAAGAAGTCTGCGACCCAGAAGGGGGCCCTCACCTGCCCATGTTGGCACCTGGATCTTGGACTTCCAGCCTCCAGAACTGTGATAAATAAATTTCTGTGCCTCGAAGCTACCCAGTCTGTGGTGTTTTGCTATAGCAAATGGACTAAGACACTTGGTCTGTAGACACATCACTCCAACCTCTGCCTCTGTTTTTACGTGGCCCTCTCCCTTCTGTTCTGTGTGTCTGTGTATAGCCTCTCCCTCCTTTTATAAGGACATGAGTCATACTGGTTTTATGGCCATTCTAATCAAATATGACAGCATCTTGCAGCTCCTGGGCGGTGCAGTTGGTTAAGCATCCAATTCTTGCTTTTGGCTCAAGTCATGATCTGCGTTGTGAGATCAAGCCCTGCAATGGGCTCTATGCTGGGCATGGAGTCTGCTTGAGATTCTCACTCTCCTCTACCCCTGTGGCCCCCCTGCCCCTCCCCTGCTGGCTCTCTCTTTCTCTCAAATAAATAAACAAATCTTTTAAAAAATATGACTGGATCATAACTTGATTACCTCTGCAAAGAACCTATCCCCAAATAAGGTCAAATTCTCAGGTACTGGGTAAACATAGATTCTGGAGGGCATGGGTGTGCACTATTCAATCCAGTACTGTTCCCTTCCTGTTGCAGCATCTGCTGAGGGTACCACATTGCATTTAGCTATTATGTCCCCTTATTATCCTCTGGTCTATTGCAGTTTCTTAGTTTTTCTTTGTTTTTCATGACCATGAAAATCTTCTCGGAAAGTACTGGCCAGGCTATCCTGGAGAATGTCTGGGTTTGTCTGATGTTTTTCTCATAATTAATACGCTGGGTTTTGGAAAGAATACTGTGGAAGTGACATGCCCTTGTGAGCTGGCCTTTAAACTCAGACTCCAGAGCTCAAGTTTTAGTTATAAAACCTGTAGCTATAAAGAGAAAACATTCCTGAGACTCTGCTGTTGGCTTACTCATTTGCCTCTCTTTTGGGGGGCTTGCATAACACTGAACATATAAGTGGAGGGCTCAGTAAATACCCAATACATTGACTGATGCAGGATCTGCTGACCCCCCCCATCCCATCTCAATTATCTTTCTCCAAACATGGAACCTCAGCCTTCCCACTCACATATACATGACAAACCTATCCATATTGCTAATGTTAATTTGTGTTTTTTGAGACCCACCAATATATCAAGTGCTGCTACAAACACAGAGTTGAACAAGACCCCTGTCCGGTAGGCTTAATAATAAAGATGGCAGGAAAGCAGAGGTCACCTGTAGGAGTTGAGCTTCATACAAAGATTCCTTAGCTTGTCATGGCCCAGATGAATTGATAGGAGGGAAAACAAGAACTTGTTCTTTTGCAAAAGGTAGATTACGGGGATTCAAATCCTCTCTTGAATATTAACGATAACCAAACAAAGAAAGCTCTCTTATTAAGCATACTTCAGCCTTCACTTCAATTTAGAAGTGAAGGGAGAGTTTGTATTTATTAGTGGATTAAAATTCCGGAATTCTTGCCTTGTCATGTACTTGTTTGCTTGCTTATTTATTTATACATTTTATCATATACTCATTTATTCACCCTGGAATTGGGTGACCTGATGCACTATGGGGTAGTTAGAAAGAGCACATCATTTAGAATTAGCAGAACTTCTTATAAATCTCAGGTCTCTTAAATTACTAGCTATACTGAAAATGGCTAAGCCTCAGTTTCTCTAGCTATAATATCACAATGACATATCCCACTGTAGTGCTGGTTTTGCCTACTCAGCATTTACTCACCCTCCCTGGTGATAGCCCCTCATCTGTCCCCAAGGCACTACCCATACACCCTTACTGGATGCAGCCTTGCTCCAGGCATCCTGGACTCCTTAAGACAAGGACTGGACACATGCTTCAAGCCAGCTTCCTTGTACCCCATCTTGGGAATCTGAGTCTCAAAGGGAGTGTTATAAGGGAAGAAGTAGAGTGAATTCATTTTGGAAAGGGCATTTAGAGAAGGCTCTCCATGGATTTCTGCTACTCAGATCCTTTAGGATGACTTTTTTATTTTATTTATTTTATTTTATTTTATTTTATTTTATTTTATTTTATTTTATTTTATGCTTTTCTCATCCCAGCTTCTTCACCCTTTTCTTGCATTCTGTGAATCGTCTATCTGCTTATGGAAGCCAGAGTTGGTCTCTTTTGCCCACAGCCAAGAACTCTGATGGGCATTCCTTTAGCATCTTCACAGCCCTGCCCAGTTCCAGGAGCTTGAGATAATTCCTGCCCTCTTTCAACTCCCACATTAATTTATCATTCCTGAGAGCTTACATAGCTTCTTTCCTTACATTCCCACTATTTTTGTATTAATCTTGTCTAGCCATGAAAAAAAGACAGTCCAGCTACTGGATGTGTTCTCCCAAAATTCATACATTGAAGTCCTAATCCCCAATACCTCAGAAAGTGAGGATATTTAGAGATGAGGTCTCTAAAAAGATGGTTAAGGTAAAATTAGGTCATTCAGATGGGCCTTAATCCAACATGACTGATGTCATTATAAGACGAGGAGTTTTATAGGACACACACACACACACACACACACACAGAAGGAAGACTGTGAGGACACAGGGAGAAGATGGTCATCTACGAGCCAAGGAGAGAGGACTTAGAAGAAACCAACCCTAACAACACCTTGATCTCAGACTTATAGCTTCCAGAACTGTGAGGAAATATATTTCTGTTCTTTAAGCCAACCAGTCTTTGGTGTTTTGTTATGGCAGCCCTAGGACACCAATGTAGCGCTTAAGGATAGAGACCCTGGGTTGAACCTATCTAGCTTCAAACCTATAGGTAACCATGAGCAGGTTACTTAACTGTTCAGTGGCAATGGTTTTGCTGGTGATGGGGGGGCGGGGCAAAGGAGGCCATGGACAGCAGGTGTGCTTTGAGACTAGGTCAAGTCTCAGGAAGAAAAGAAAGAAAAGGACTAGCTATGCAGTTTTAACTTCCTTCCAAATTTCTAGTCACCTCAAGTCATTCTTCTGTGTCTAGAAGTAGTAGAGGTGTTGGTCATGTTTTGCTAGTGGAGTTCTATCTACAGAAAGGAGATATCAGCAATGGGAAAGGGGTTCCCTTCTTGACAAAGTAATGATTAAGAGTAAGAGGAAAGACATTAAGAACAAGAGAGAAGTTCTATTTGTGTGCTTGGACAAGTCACCTCAGCTCCCTAAACCTGTCTCCTAATCTCCAGAATAGGGATAATGATACCTGCGTCTTCTAGCATTGTTGGGAGCAGCACATGGGAGAAATGCATCCAGTCAGCAGAAACTTCTCTATCAATCTAAAAATTCCTTGGGGGTGGGCTCTCTGGTTCTATTATCCACCCTATTATCCCCACCTTAAACTTTGGGGTGGATATGTGGTAGGCATTCTGCTTCTATTTTTGGATGACTAAGTGGCAGCTGTTATTAAGATGAAGAGGAGACAGATGGATTACTACTCTGAGCCCGGGTTGCTGTCTGTTGGTTTTATGTGCGAGCAGCATTCTACTGCAGAGGATAGCAGCGGATGATTTAAGGGTCAGGATTGAGCATACACCCAAAATAATTACAAAAAAAAATAAGCTACTTTTCAAAATCTGGGCTTCCTGCTTGGATGTTCAACTCAGGAGTGGGTGAGAGTTTGTAAACTCATTACAACAAATTCGTTTGTGAACGGTGGAGTGTGTCTATGAGATTAGAGTTGGGGGGGCAGTAATGAAATCACCTCCCTACCTGGTCTCTCCCCAGGCCCCCAGCACATGCACACATGGCAGCCCATCTGTCATATTGCAGTGAACATGAAGACAGAGCTTTATGTGTACAGCTCCTACTCATTGTCTCCCTGCTTCTTATGGGGCAAAAGTCAAGTCCTTATGCCTACACATAAAACACCTGACACCTTTGTGTCAGGCTCCAATCCATTTGTTTAGCTCACCTCCTCCCTGTGCCTCCTGGCCCCAGAACTAGGGCACTATTTGCTCAGCCTCCACCCCACTGGCATGGAACATATTCTTCCTAGATTTCTCTTTTCCCATGTGTCTACCTGGCAGACGCCTGTTCAGCTCCAGGATCACCTGCTTAGGTGCAGAGGGGCCATGACAGACTCTGCGAGCTCCCTCTGCCAAGGCCCCATTGCACCACAGCACAATCTGTACTTTCTATCCTGTCCTCCCACACTGAGGCTTGAGCTCCTCTGGAGCAGGCTCTGTGGTCTTCATCTTGATGTCCGTGGGTTTCAGCAAATCTGATGAAAGAGTGAATGACTGTTTCTCAGCTTCCATTAACTGAAGGCTTACTGTGTACCAGGCATCCTCCTGACAATTTCTACCTCCTGATACGAGGAAAGGAAAAAAGAGAGAGTCTAAGTAACTCCTCTAAAACCTTCCAGTAGCAGGACTCTACCACTGAGTTGGTCATGTGTCTACTGAGCATTCATCTAATGAGCACCTACTGTTTAATAAACATCTACCATTGTCAGGATTAGTCACTGTAAAGTTTGATGGCTCTAGTACAAAATTTTTTCAAAAAGTCTTTTTGAATAGCAAGACCCATGGAGAAGGAGTGATGTCTTTTATTCAGGAACGTCAGAAGCCCCAGTCAAAAGCAGCAAAGAGGGAAGGAGAGATAGACTCCCTGGATAGGCACTCCTGATAAGAAGGTTTCTCTGCATTCATTCCCATAGATGGCAAAGGAGTAGGCCTGACATTCCCAGAAAGGCTCCGAGTACTAAGAAAGGAAACACTTTGACTCCGGAAGTCTGAAATGTGTCCATGAGGTGAGCTTCTGGGTGTTTCTAATGTGAATTGCCCACTTGTCCATGTCAAAGAACCCAAATTTTAAAAAGTCAGTGGGAAATTTTGTTTTAAACACCCTTCCCACCTACAAATACATTTTTGACCATAGCAACCAATGCATGGTGGCAGCATTAGCCCGAATTCACTCCTACCCTACTCTTTACACAGAGCACACCCCTTGTCTGCAGCCCCTCCCCCATCCCCTAACTAATTGCTTCCATCTCTGAGTGGTGCCTGTTTACAACTGATGTGGTTTCACTATTGACGAAGCATCTCTGGCCTGCATCTTTGCATCCTTGGCATTTAGGGCATCATTTGGTAGCACCTTCTTTTTTTAGTGGTAATAACTAATGATGTGTATTACAGTCCAGGGAGTCCTAGATTTGCCAAGTTCCATGTGTGCTCAGTCCAGTGCATATCCAGGTCCTATAGGGGAAGTGAAGGAAGCATCTGGAATTTGCATATCTCTGGAAGTCAAATTTCTGCACTGAACATAGCTGTGGGAATGGAAGTTGATATAACAAGCTGGCAAGGAGCAAAGGGCTGTACCACCTCCTGGTATTTCACTTACTAGAGATGAGATGACCCTCTCAGACCCATCCATGGGTAGTTCTGTGTAGAGTTAGGAATAGCTCTAAGGTGCCGGGAGAAAAGATCACCAACAGCAAAAGGCTGATCTTGAGGCATCAAGGGAAGGTTATGTTATATCTTGTATTCTCAGTTTAAAATCCAGAGGAAGTTTTTGTTTTGTTTTGTTTTGTTTTGCTGTTTTTGAAAATATCCTTAAAATTAGCATTTGGCAAGTTTCATTTACTTATGGGGATTGCCCCATACTTCGAAAACTGCTGACCAAGAGTTGAACTGTGGTGGGTGCACTGGTTTCTTCTTTCAAGGAATTTTTGTTCAGTCTTTTGGGGAAAACACACAGGACAGTTCCCTACTCTCTGAAACCTCTCATTCCTAGTAGATCCCGAAGAACTGAGTATTTTGCCTCTAGGAGCAGAGTAAGGTTGTGTGTGTGTGTGTGTGTGTGTGTGTCTTAAATGGGACAATGTATCAATGTGTAAATGCTTACATATGTAAGTTCATTTCATCCTCAAACAAACTTTTCTGTGTTATTGTGTCCCAGATTTACATAAAGCTTTGTACATTCTGTTGCCCTGTCCCTTTGAGTGTGCCTATTTCAGTACTTTCTGTCCAAAGTGATGCTGCTGTGCAGCTGGGGCATGTGAGCTGTCTTGGTTAAGTACAAAATCTTTATACATCTGGGGATTCTACCCAATGGCAGAGGAGAGGAAGTTCAACATGAGACCTGGGCTTAAGGGCCAGTTCCTTCAAGGATTTATCATTGGTGCCGAGCTGATTTAAGGTTTACCCATCCAGTCCTTTAATATATAAACAAGCGAGCATACTAGACACAGAGTCTCCTTTTCACATCTGTGAAATCTGGAAGGTGCCATGTGCCCTTTCCGAGCTAAGGTTACTGCCAGAAGTAAATGTAGAAATCCTTTGAAGAAGATGAATAATGTCAGATGCAAGGTATTTTAATAATTAACAAAGCTTTAAACACACATAAAAAGGCTGAGTGACAACAGCAAATATAAACTATGCAGTACCACCAATTAATAACGCTGGGCAAATTCCAACATGAGATACAATTATCTCCTCCTCTAATTTGTCCATTTTGCTGTCATTAGAATAATCTCCCTTTTAAGGCAAAAGCCTGTAATGGACACCACTTTGCCTATTTGAGTCAGTTCTAACAATGACAAAAACCACACCTGGACTTTAAAGAGAACAGACTTTGTACCTGGCACTTTTGCCTTGGCTCAGAGCACAGTGATACCTCTTGGTCGAATGTCGACCAAGTTACTTAAACTCCACGAGTCTCAGTTTTCTCACCTCTCAAATGGGCATAGAAGTTATATCCGCAGGCCTGCTGCACACTACAGCCTGCACGTGGTACAGGGCAGAGAAGATACCTGATCTAAGGAAACACCGTTCATCTCATCAGCATGAGAGACTGGTATATTTATTCCCCAGGTTTCCCAGCAGATGCCAACAGAGTGTCTTCTTCTAACAGAATAGTTTATTATGACAATTTTCCAACAGATGGGAGTAAAATAAAGGGAGGCTTTTACTGCTTTATACACAAGCTCCAAAGAGACAAGGAGCAACCTCAACTACCTAACCTGAGGGTTGTTACGAGCATTGATTACATAAATATATAAAAATCACAGAGAACAGTGTTAGGAGAGAAACATAAGAAGAATCCATAAGTGGCACTAATTATAAATTATCTGCATTCTCTGGAGTAATCACCTTTATTCCTCATCACAACTGCAAAAGGAAATACTATTTCAAACACTGTTTTACAAATAAAATTAGCGAAGGGTAGAGGGATGAAACAATATCTTAAATTTCAACAAGGTAGCGAGGGGCTGAGTTTGGCCACTGACTGCTGAATGGACTTATTCTGTGTGTGCCAAGGGGAATCCTGCCCCCGCCTGAGCTGTGCCCCCTCCCCACCCATGGTTTCCTCATCTCTACACAGTGCATGGAAGACAGTGTCACCAGGGTCATGGTGGTCATGCATGGCCTCCTGGAGCTTCCGCCTAATTTGTCCTCCACCACAGTGACCTCACCTAAGTGTTAAGGCTTATTATTGAACTGTCTTATTAACCTGTATTAAGGTTACCGCTCTGCTCAAAACCTTGCAATGGGCCCCCATTTCATAGAATTAAATTCCAGGTTTGATCATAGCTTTCAAGTCCTTACAGGGTCTTGTCAATTGAATCCTTCTCTGTTTTCCTTTCCTTGGTGTTTTTGTCTTCTTAGTGTTAATTAGGTTACTTAACGTATTTGTTTGTCTCTTCCCCACGAGCATTAAGCTCCATGAGTCTGGAGACCTCATTTGTGTGCTTACTGCCCTATTGCTCATGCTTGGAAAAGTATGCCTGCCTATAGTAGTCTGCTAGACTTCCATAATAAAATATCACAGAGTGGGTGGTTTAAACAATAAACATTTATTTTATGATAGTTCTGGAGGCTAGAAATCCAAGATCAATGTGATGTCAGGTCAGGGTTGATGTCTGGTAGAAACCCTCTTCCTGATTTGCAGACAACCACTTTCTGGGTACATCCTCACATGGCATTTCTTCGTGTGTGTAAACAGGGGGAGAGATTGAGTGATGTCTGGTGTCTCCTTCTCTTCTTAGAAAGACACCAAACCCTTTGGATTAAGACTCCACACTTATGACCTTACTTAACCTTTATTATCTCATTGTAGGCCCTATTTCCAAGTACAGTCACACTGAAGGTTAGCTTTGGTATCTGAATGGGGGATAAACAATTCAGTCCATAACACTGGCACATAGTGAGCTTTTAATATTTGAGGAGCTGGATTGCATTCTTTTTTTTAAAAAATATTTTATTTATTTGACAGAGAGAAATGACAAGCAGGCAGAGAGGCAGGCAGAGAGAGAGGGGGAAGCAGGCTCCCCACGGAGCAGAAAGCCCGATGTGGGGTTCGATCCCAGGACCCTGAGATCACGACCCGAGCCGAAGGCAGAGGCCCCAACCCACCGAGCCACCCAGGCGCCCCTGGATTGCATTCTTTACATCCTCTTCCATGTTATACCTTCTGCACTGTTTTTAAATGCTTTGTTATCATTCAGAAGTCTCTACGGATTGATATAAGGATTTTTTTCTACTCTATAATGTGATAGAATTATTGAAATACTGAGGGGACTTCATTCCAGGTGTCCTTGCATCAATCATCCTAGACTTCTGGGGCACTGGAAGAGCAATATCATCTTTCTAAAGTATATACTGAGACATTAATACCCAACTTACCACCAAAAATGTGTGGTGTCACCAAAAATGTTGAACATGAGGGAGATGAGAAGACCACGCAATTTATCTACATCATACTTAGTAGAAGGGGCAATTAGGAGGTTTTATATTGAGCAAGAGAATGTGCATTTGGGAATAGGTGTGTATTTATGGATAAAAGTGGGAGAATACATAGGTTGAGAATATAAGGAGGCCAAAAAAATTCTAATATTAGAGATTTCATGTGGTTTGATCTGATGTATATGGGTGGACATATGTGTCAGTGGCATAAGCATGGGTATGTGGATTTCTGTGTAGATGAGTGTATTGTGTGTTGGGGAGTGTGAGTTGTATGGATGGAATGTATACTTACATATGTGCAGGGAATAGGGCACGCAGGTGGATGCAGGCTATAGGTGTATGTAGTAGGGAAATCAAGGAAGGTTTCTTGGCGGAGTCAATGTTGAAGCTTCAGGGGAAAGGACAAATAGAGTTAGGCAGGTGGACTGGCAAAAAGGTTGGAGAGAATTCTCCCACCAACAGAACTAGGATTCTACCAATGACCAGGGATAGGTGTATACATTATCATGACTAGATTATAAAGATATGGGGAGCTGGAAGAGTCAGAGGAGTGGCCTCAGAGGAGAAATACAGCAGAGGATGGGAGGGTCCTGTGAGCCACAGCAAGGAACTTGGGCTTTGTCTAAAAGGTGAGAGGACCAGGGATCATTCACATATTTTGTATGGAATCTACTTAGCAGGTTGGATTGTTGCAGAAGAAAGACTACAAAATGGGAGCAGGAAGAGGTTGTGAAATTATATCAGGTTTCAAGAGAATGTTTGCCCTGGGCTAAGAGTAGTCCTTGCTAGTGTTGTTAGAGGCCTTGATCCAAAGCAGGCAGGGGTCCAAGTGGAGAGAAGCAGGAACCAGCAGACTTCTGTTGAATCTGAAGATCCTGGGGGGTTCTTTTGAGCTGTGGAGGCACAGACTCCCCCGTATGAGGGGTCTGCAGAATCTGCACAGTGAGGTCTGTGGGTTTTGCACTCATGGCTCCTCTTCCCCACCCATCTGCTGTGTGAAGTCCATGCTCCATGCTTATAGAGGGAGTGGAATGAGAGCTTCCTGTCCTGTTTCTGATAATTGTCATTAATTTGTTTCCTTGTTAATAACAGAAAAATGAACTTGAACAGAGTCCTAGAAGCTGCACATCAATGAGGCAGAATGAGATGGGAAAGGAGAAAGAAGTGGGTAGGCGCAGGAGGAGAAGGATGGAAGGAAGAAGCCGGGAGAGTAAGGGAAATAAATCGAGGGTCAGAGATGGAGGGTGAGTGGAGGGAAAGAAGGGCTGCATTCCAGAAATTACGTGCATCTGTGCAGCCAGAGGACAGTGGAGACCTGGGAGGAAGGGAAGAGGGAGGATCTACCTGAGGGAACTCATGTGGCTTGGGCTTTTTTCTTCCATTCTGTCCTGAGTTAAGGCCTAGGGCACCACCTCTCCTCATATGAATGCAGGCTGATTTCACAGCCCCTGGGCCTGCAATGTGGTCGCTCCGGTATTTTTTTCATGGGTTTTCCCATCTGCTCCAACCATCACAAATCCAATTTCATATTCGGCATAAGATAAATCAGTTTCAAGAAATATCTTGTCATCATCCAAATCAAAACGCCACATCCAAAATGCTTGATGCCAACTACAAATTGTCAGAAGGGGTTGAAGAAAGAGGAAAAGAGTTTTGCTCTAGACAGGAGGGGTGAAAAGCATATATTCCAATGTGACATAGTGGCTCTGCGGTGTCTAAATCATTCACATGAAGCTGGAAAAAATTTTTTTAAAAGCTTGGCCAATCTGTTCTGCTACTAACAGTTTTCTCCCAGCACCCAGCCCCCTCTCTTCTAGAAGCTTCTAACAGCAAGGGCCACTTATGAGTGCCAGAAAGTTCATTTATTTTGAGTGAACCCCATTTGGCCACAATTACTTGGGCTGATCCACAAGCTCTACTAGGGCCTAGGGAGAGAGGATGCCATCTCTACAACCCTGGACCTTTCGGTCATCAAGTCTTCATGAAGTAACCCCGCAGCTCTCTGCCGAGGCAGCCTTACCACTAATAAAAGAAGGCTTAGAAGTGGGAACTGGTGGTCAGCACACAGTCTCTTCACACACATCCATCTTCCCTCCTGAGCTACCTTAAATGCCCTTAGTTTCATTTATGGAATTATTTAAAACCTTAGCGACAGGAGTGTCTGGATGGAAGTGTATATCAGCCAGTTACCAAAGAGTTTGTCTTGTATCCTATGGTGCACCACAGGAAGAGGAACTGGCAAGTTTTGAAAAAAAAAAAAAAAAAAAGGAAGGTTTAAAAAGAAATACCTGAAAGTCCTGTGGATGGTTGGCTCCATTCCTTTATGGTGGCCACTCCCATTGCCTTTGATTTCCTTCATTCTTGAGCACTTAGTGAATTCACTCAAGCTCTCGAATGTTCAAAGCTGTATTCCCAGAAAGTCCAGACTGTGGTTGGTGCTTGGTAGGTGCTCCATATATGTCTGTGGAAAACATAAATGTATGAAACAAATATTCCTTGTTTGTATTACTTTTACCAACTCTCCATGTCACCCCTTAAGGTTAAGAACATCACTCCACTTTGATTTACTATTATATATCTTACCCTTCCTTGTTATGATAAAACAACCCTTTATCATGTGAGTTCCTTAAATGTAACAATTCTTATTTGTTTATTTATTTTTTTATTTATTATCTTTCTACCTATCTACCTATTTATTTATTTATTTATTTATTTTGGTCTGAGCACTTAACACAGTGTCAGCATCTGGTAGATGTTTAATAGAGTTGGGTAAATTGTAAATGAATAATATTTGAGCAATTTGGTGGTAACATGAGGATGCTGGATCTGAGTGATAAGGGATTAGATCAGTCAAAGACACTGGAAAATCTCCAAAATTCATATTCATCCTTAGCATAGCTAAAGAGCTGGGAATGGGGTGCAGAGTGACCCCCAAGCAAGCCTTGGTAGGACCAGTGAGTGCTGCTAGGGGTCTCTTGACCTTACTGACCCAAGCTCTGAAGCCACCAGGCTCTAGGCATAGACAGTTGGAGGTTTCACACTGGGAATTAAGACAGATAGATTTCTTAGGTGATGTGACACTGAGGAACACCAAATTCGTCTCCTGTCCAAAAATCCTTCCCCACTCAGCACTTACTCCTGCACTTAGGAGGAAAAGGTCCACAGAGCCTCTCTCATGTGGGAGAGACAGATCTACATCTTTGTGCTTTTAGCAGCTACCATAATAACCATTGGCTATATTGATTAGGTTCTCAGCAGCCAGTAGGGTGGACATTTTCAATGAAGGGAGGGGCCAAATCTGTAGAACTCAGAGTTCTTTCCATTGATTCATTAACAGACTCATTCTAAAAGCTCATTGCATGTCATCTGAGTGCCAGACACTGTACTAAGTGCTTGGAATACAGTTGTAAACAAAACAGATGTGCTCCCTGTCCTCTAGGATTAAAGGCAAGAAACTTAGAGTAGAAATTTGTAAATTCTCATAAGTATAAATCACTTGGAGAGCTTGTTAAAATAAAGATACACTTGGAGAGCTTGTTAAAATAAAGATACAAAATAAAGATAAAATAAAGTCTCATGCCCTCCTCCCCCATTTTTTTTCCTCATCACTTAAATCTGGGCATCTCCATTTCTTTCTTTCTTTCTTTTTTTAATATGTATTTATTTATTTTGGAGAGAAAGAGAGTGGGCATGTGCACTCAGGGGGGAGAGGGAGAGAGAGAATCTCAAGCAGACTCCCTGCTAGCACCAGAGCCTGATATAGAGCTCGATCTCACAACCCTGAGATCATGACCTGAGCTGAAATCAAGAGCTGGAGGCTCAACCGAATGAGCTATCCAGGTGCCCCTGGGCATCTGAATTTCTAACAAGTTTCCCAGCTGATTGTGATGGGGTGGCCCTGGATCACATCCTTAAAAACACTGACTCAGAAGGGAGGACTTATTGTGAAATGAAAGTGGGGGAAGGGAAAAATGAAGGAGGATGTAGCTCCAAGGTGGACCTAGAAATGAAATTTAGTCTGAGCATTTCTGCAGTGAAGTATTCCAACCCCATCACTGTATAGATGTGAGGTCTTAAGATGGCATGTTATCTTCCCAAAGTCACAAGGATGATGGAGTGAGGAACAGACCTCTGGCCTTCTGGCTCTTTCCATTATACTTCTCTCCTCCCCTTCACTTATTTCTTAAGTTGTACCCGCAACAACCACTAAGGGAGGTTGTTGGAAGGAGTGGTGTGATGTATGCATAGATTACACAAACTTCTATGGCATTTAAGAAGGATAGATATGGACATAATGGACATAATGATTTGGACATAAATGGTTTCACTTTTTAAAAGCTGCTTTGGGAATAGTAATAAAACAGTGTTACAATCCCTCAAATTTTCAGTCAATAAAGGTCACTATCTCACTTGATTCTTACAACCTCTACCTATGAAGTAGCACTTTAATGATGAACAGCATGATTGCTTAAGGTCATATGGTGGGGAAGTCTTAGAGATGTGCCTCAAGGCCTGGTCTTTTCGCTCCATGCCAGTGCTTATCTCAGAAGTACAGAAGACTTCAGGATCTTAAAGAAGAGAGGTCATTGGCAGCCTGCCAAGCTACTGACAAGTCATCACTGGGTCAAGCTGGGGAAATAGGGTTATATGGGGTGTCCACTGCACATTGAGGGATACAGAGAGAAATGAAAACACTTGTGAAGGATCCTTCTCAGGGTGTGGGATTTCATCAAGCTTCCATTTGACTTTCCACTGAGCACTGAATAATGACATGTCAGGATTAGAAAATGGCAGAGACTCTCCTCCCAACATGTACTCTTGAGTGCCGAGTCTAGAGTGTGAAAACACAGCCATGCTTGTTCATTCAAGAGTTGTCAATGTCTCATTTCATGCTATAACACCAAAATGGAGTCAGTGCGACAGTACCGTTTGGCTCTTGAATTTGCAAGTATTTACTGTCAGGTGATTTACAGAAAAGTTTTCCCAACTCCTGAGCTAGAGAGTTCCAGGTAGCATATCAATTTGTCATTTTATTCTTAGATAATTTTTACCCAATAAAAAGTGTTTAATACCATTATCTTTTAGTGCTGCTTGGTGATGATCATTTTAATCAAGAATGCAATGATAGGAAGGCATGAATTTATCTTTCCAGTTCATGATAAATTGGAATGTTACAAGCATTTGGTCTAGTACTGTTTATCTCTGCAGGAAGGGTGGGAGGATGACAAGACCTTTTTGTAGGCAACCAGGTCCTTAGTGTCTTCCTTACCAGCTCTTGCTCTCGGTTTCACTGTTGTATCTTAATTTAAATCCTTGTTCTCTCTCAGACCAAAGTAGCTTCCCAATTCCTTTTTCTCATCAGCTTTGGTCTCTGCATTTCATTTCCATGCAGATGCCAGAATGATCTACCTAAAACAAAAATTTGATTGTAGCAGTCTTTTGCTTGGACCCATTCAACAGCTGCTAATTGGCCTGAGAATCTGGGTACAGTTTTTTAGTGGGGCACACAGGCTTTCCACATGTTGTCCCTGTTTCCCTCTGCAACCTCATCTCCTGCTTCTATAGAAGTACCATGCATGATAACCAATTGTGCCACTGGAACACCTTTGTCTCCTGCCTCTGTTTCTCTACCCACCCCCCAACCTTTCCTTCCTCTTTATTTATGTAGCACTGGATTATTCTCAGCCCTAGCATAGTTACTTCTGCTATAGAAATGAGAGAGATATTTTTTCCTGTCTTATCTGACATGATAACACTTAGAGTTAATTTTATGTTTCTATGTCAAATGAGCAATAATTATAGTAGTAAAAATAATAATGGCATTTATTGAATCTCTTTGATATGACAATACACCTTGAAGAATACCTAGCAAATTTAGGTTGTCAATATCTCAAAATAAAATCATCTTGACAGATATTCTTCTCAGTCTATAAATGAGAAATGTGAGGTTCAGAGTAGTTGTATAATGTGCCCAAAGTCACAGAGTTGGTAAATGACAGAAGCAGAAGGAGAACTTAAGTTTCTCTGACTCTGAAACTCAAGCTTTTGCCATAAATCCTGAACCTGTCCACCAATGAATACACTCTCCTTGCATTGGTGGGCTGGTGAATTCAACAATGGCTGTCGCCTTTACAGAGTGGACTGTGGTTGTGGGAGAGAGGGGGAAAGCCCTGGTTTGTGGTGTTTTCCAATTTCAGTGGAGTACATACTACCGTGGCAAATTTCAAGCTACAGATGTGACATCACTGAATGCAAAGCTGGAAAGAGATATGCACCATTGTATAGGGTCTCCATCACAGATGCAGTCGACGCAAATAAACTCAAGAACACAGATGGTAATAAAGTATAGGAAAAATAATTAGAATATGATGTTTGGAATATTTATTAAACCGTTGTTTTTTTATTACAATTTATTAGCTTTTTAAGCTGATGTAATTTAAAAGAGTTGTATTTAACCATGGGCTCACGAAATTCCCAAAGATTTAACAATCAGCTTTCCTGATCTGGTATAAGCCATCTCTAGCTTCTATGGGAGGTAAAATTGCAGACATATAAAATGACTTCTGCTATTACAATTACAAAATGAAATGTGAACATCCTGTGACAAGTCTGGAGATTAGGAACAAAGGAAGACTAAATTGCATTTTCAATAGCTTCTTCCCATATAAAATGAGTTTGGGGTCAGTTGAACAGTGAGATTCTCTGGCATTTTTAAGAGGATTTTAAAAATCTTTAAGTCCTTTAAAAAATTTTTTTTAGATATAACTGACATACAGTACTGCATAACTTTAAGGTGTAGAACATAATGATATGCGTTACATATATTGCGAAATGATGACCATAGTGAGTTAATAGCCATCATCTCATGTAGAAAGAGAAAAGGAAAAAGAGGAAAAATACTTTTTTTCTCTGGGATGAGAACTCTTAGAAGCTGCTATCTCAACAACTTTCAAATCTACCCTAGAGCAGTGTTAACCATAGCTATCATGTTATGCTTACATCCCTGGTACTTCTTTACCTTGTAATTGGAAGTTTGTACCTTTGGACCATTCATCAAGTTCGCCCTCTCCCTCTAAATCTTAGCATAACTTAAATGAGTCACTAGACTTTCCCTTACCTCCATTCCTTTTCTTGGGAACTCAGGAATAGTGATTCTGTTCTAGACCTGGGAGGAAAAGGAGGTATTAATATATATTAATATTACTCAGCCATAAAAAATATTAGGATCGGTTCAACAAGTCTTACCATTTGCAACGACATGGATGGAGCTACAGAGTGTTATGCTAAATGAAATAAGTCAGAGAAACATAAATACATTTCATATGTATTCATATGATTTCACTCATATGTGGAATTTAGGAAACAAAACAAATGAGCAAAGGGGAAAAAAAAAAGTGAAAGAGAGAGAGAACCGAACCAAAAAACAGACCCTTAACTCTAAAGAGCAAACTGATGGTGACCAGAGGGGAGGTGGGTGAAGGTATGGGGGAAACAGGTGAAGGGGATTAAGGAGGGCACTCGTTGGGATGAGCATTGGGTGTTGTATGGGAGTGTTGAGTCACTACATTGTACACCTGAAACTAATATTACACTGTATGTTAACTGGAATTTAAATAAAAACTTAAAAAATGCAAACAAATATGAGATACCATTTTTTATGATTAAATTTGTAAACATCGAAACAATGGCAGCAATGCTATGCAAGAAAGTTTTATACCAGAGGAGAAAGCGAATCGTGAAACTTTTTGTGAATCTGGTTTGTCCATTTGCATTAAGAATCTAAAACATGGGGCGCCTGGGTGGCCCAGTGGGTTAAAGCCTCTGCCTTCGGCTCAGGTCATGATCTCAGGGTGCTGGGATCGAGCCCCGCATCGGGCTCTCTGCTCGGCAGGGAACCTGCTTCCCCTCTCCCTGCCTGCCTCTCTGTCTACTTGTGATCTCTGTCTGTCAAATAAATAAATAAAAATCTTAAAAAAAAAAGAATCTAAAACACACACCCAGATATTGATCCCAGAGTTATTTATGTTAACAATGAAAATAACCAACATGTACAGTAATGGGGTGTAAATAGACTATTTCATATATTTATATGTTTTACATTTTTTATATCAAATGAACATCATGCTGATTTTAGAATACTTTAACAGAACTTTAAAAATATAGGTGGGGCACCTGAGTAGCTTGGTCAGTTGAGGTTCTTCATTTTGGCTTAGGTCATGGCCTCAGGGTCATGAGATTTAGCCCCGCATCAGACTCCGTGCTTAGTACTGAGTCTGCTTGGCATTCTTTTCCTCTCGCTTCCCCTCTGCTCTCCCACCCCCCTTCTTGTGCACTGTCTCTTTCTCTCTCTCAAATAAATACATAAATAAAATCTTTTAAAAATATGCATATATAGGCAAATGCTTTCCATGTAATGGAAATGAGGGTTCAAATTGTATGTGCTATGTAATCTGAATTATATTGTTAAGTCTAAAAAAAGTTGAAAGAAATAAGCCCAGATATTAATAGGACTTATCTCTGGATGATAGAATTATAAATGATTTTTCTTTTTCTTCTTTCACCTTTTCTATTTCTCCCCAAGAATTCTATTATCAACATGTATTACTTTTATAATAAAAACATAAGTAGTGCAGCTCCTGGCCCTGGCCCTCTAGAATCCCTAAGGCAATCAGTATCCTGGAAATAGAACAAATATCCCACCAATTCATACATTAACGAGGGAAACAGTAATCAAGTGAGCCCAGGTGTAGGGCTGGCTCAGAGACAGGAATTGAACGAAAGGATGGGGAAAGGGGGATGAATATTTTGGGGTTTGGGGATGTTGCCTGCTAGCGGAATTGAAACTTATGTAATTATTAGTTCAGAGAAGGGAGGAAGAGAGGATTCCCAGGGGGTGGGTGAGGAGGAAGTGAAGCCTAGTGGGAAATGGAGGTAGGAGTTAAGAATCCTTTGGATGATGCAAAAGATATGTTGTTTCTAATTCTCTGGGGACTTAAGTCTCTCACCTGTATTTTTCCACACACCTTCTCTATTCTCCTCTCTGCAAATGACTACCTTTCTCTGCGCATTTATGATTTCTGTTTCCTTATAACTTCAACATCCTCTTGGCCATAATTTGCCTTAGTCCTACATGGTTTATTTTTCAGCTCAGATTTCTCCAGAACAGATTCATTTCTCTGTATTTCAGATTCCTGGGAGAGAAATCTGACTGATCCAGCTCAGTTTGCTGTCTAATCATACAGTCCCTGTGGCTAAGGGTGAGCGTGAAGTGGGACAAATGTGACTGCCCAGGAGAAACTCTTCAACAAAAAAAAGTGGGTTGGGGGTCACAAGGAACTCCCCAAAACATTTCTGGATTGAGGCAAAAGATGCTTGGAGATATTGGTTCAAAATGAATGGTGTTGGGGGAATCCTGGGACTCTAGTGTCAACTGCCCACTGATGATGGCAGAGCAGGGCTGACCAACCACACCAAAGTCAACAACGGTCTCTCTGTAGGTTGCGATTTTATACTTCCAAATACATACAGACGACGTTCACTGGCAGGTGACCTACCTTTGTCTCACCGAAGTTGCTGGTAGTTTATGCTCTTCCAAGCATGACTCTCTCCCCAGCTCCTCATCCTTACATCTCTCCCCCACCACACACTATCCTTTTTCTTACTCAAGTGATATTATTTTACTGAAATAACACTGAATCATCGTGAATTCACTTTTCCCCAAATATTAAACTTGAAGTCTTAAATCTATAGAAAAGTCGAAAGAATAGTATAATGAACACCCATATTTATTTCATCTGTAGTCACAAATTAACATTTTGCCATATCTGATTTGTCTTGCTCCTCTATTTTTGAACCATGTAAGAAGAAACGTATATAAATCATTCTCAAACCCCAAATCCTTCAGCATCTATAGCCCAAGAACAAGGACTCATTCTGCACAATTACAATACAATTGTCACACTCAATTAATTCAACACCACCACAATTCTATTACTTAAGATACAGACAGTTCCTAATCATATATCCTGAACTGTGTCCATAACCACTCTTACAGGTGTCTCCGCCACCATCACCCCTTTCAGGATTCAGTCAGGAGTTACCCAGAGCATTGGGTTGGCTTGTCTATTCAGTCTCCTGCAATCTATAACAGCGCTCTGGATTTGTCACCCTTCTGATCTGATCCAGGTTAAACATCTTTTTTTTTAAAGATTTTATTTATTTATTTGACAGAGAGATCACAAGTAGGCAGAGAAGCAGGCAGAGAGAGAGAGGAGGAAGGAGGCTCCCTGCCAAGCAGAGAGCCTGACATAGGACTGGATCCCAGGACCCTGAAATCATGACCCGAGCGGAGGCAGAGTCTTAGCCCACTGAGCCACCCAGGTGCCCCCAGGTTAAACATCTTTTGGCAAGCAGGTATGTGGTGAGGTTGGTGTTATGTCAGTGTGTCATACCAGGAAGCACAGCATGTCCATTCTCATCATTATTATTGATACTGCTTGATCACTGTGCTTAATTTACATTTTAATTAATCTACATTTAATTAATTATTAATAAATTTAATTTAGTACATTTAATTACTAATACATGTCCTTCTGCAGAACTGGTAACTGATGGGGAGGTTGTACCCGGGTGTAGTGAAGCTCTTGTTGAAAACTGAAATGCGGTGCGCCTGTGTGGCTCAGTGGGTTAAAGCCTCTGCTTTTGGCTCAGGTCATGATCCCAGGGTCCTGGGATCGAGCCCCGCATCGGGCTCTCTGCTCCACGGAGAGCCTACTTCCTCCTCTCTCTCCCTGCCTGCCTCTCTTGCCTACTTGTAATCTCTGTCTGTCAAATAAATAAATAAAAAATCTTAAAAAAAAAGGAAAACTGAAATGCTAGCTAGCCTCTATGAAGCACAGTGCCCCATCTGACTCTCGTGAATGTCCCCTCATTTGGGCTGGAGAGGCAGCATAGTACACTAATCAACTCAAAGTGGAAGCCCTAATATCACACTGTCTGGGTTCAAATCCCAGAACTACCTCTTACTAGCTCAGTGACTTTGAACATGTTCATTGATATCTATAAACTTCAGTGTCTACTCTACAAAATGAGGATAATGATGGCCATCTTTAATTTTTGAGAGAGAGAGAGAGAGAATGAGAGCACAAGCAAGGAGAGGGAGAGGGACAAGCAGACTCTCCATTGAGTGCTCGGGGCTTGATCTTACAACCTTGAGATCATGACCTATAGTGAAATCAAGAGTCAGATGCTTAGCTAACTGAGCTACCCAGGTGCCTCTGATTGGCCACTTTTTTGAGCTATTATAAGAATTAAATAAAATAATAAATGCAAAGTGCTTAATACTGTGCCTGAGATAGAATTAGTGTTCAATACATGTTGTCATTTTATCATCTACTGTTCTCTTTTTAAAATTTTTTTAATTTTTTTAAAGATTTTATTTATTTATTTGACAGAGATCACAAGTAGGCAGAGAGGCAGACAGAGAGAGAGGGGGGAAGCAGGCTCCCTGCTGAGCAGAGAGCCCAATGCGGGACTCCATCCCAGGACCCTGAGATCATGACCTGAGCTAAAGGCAGAGGCTTAACCCACTGAGCCACTCAGGCACCCCTGTAAAAGATTTTAAAATCTTCATGATTCACACCCCTCCAGAAGCCTAGATCCGTGGGTATCCATGGTTTTATGAACAATCCATATTATTTTTTGGTGTCCTTAAATCAGTACTTCCCAAACTTTTAATGCCAATAAGAATCACTCCTGGAGTTGAGAGGCAGATTCTGATATAGTAGCCATAGAACTAAGCTTGAGATTCTTACAAGCTTTCAGGTGAATGTCAATGCCATTGGTCAATGGACCATATTTTGTGTAGCAAGACCCTAAATGATTCCTGGGAGGAAATGCCCTCCAAATGTGACACCTCATAGTTTAGGGTATAGTCCTGTCCTGTTATTTTGGAATCATCACAGGAAATTGCCATCCATCTTCTTTTCTTTGGGGGATATTTATAGCTAATATATATATTAGTTATATATAGTTAACCAAACTATACTGATTAAACCACTATGACTAAGACTCTTTATTACTTTATGTTTCTGCAGATATGCTGTATGCAATACCTGGCTGTGAAGGATGAAATGGTAGAAGATACTTTAGAGTCAGACTGGTCAGAGTTTAAGGGTAGACTCTTCCATCTTCTAGCTGGTTATCAGTGTCAAGTTCTGTAACCTCTTTGAACTTCAATCTCTTCATCTTAAAATGACTATAGTAATGCTAATCCTAGAGTCTTGGTGTGAAACTATATTTATATGTCTATGAAGGGAGAATATGGAGAGAAAGAGAGAGAAAGGGAGATCTGTTTAATATTTCTTGGCATATAGTAGGTGCTTGCTAAAAGTAGCTTGGATAACTTCCATTACTAGTATTTGTGAACTTATTGAAGTGTATTTCTATGTTCATCAGGTAATTTTTAAGGATCAGAAGGTCACAGACCCATACAGTCAAACTGTTTTTTTTTTTTTACTTATCCATAAGACTTTATTATTTTTTTTAAAGATTTTATTATTTATTTATTTGACAGAGAGAGGGATCACAAGCAGGCAGAGAGGCAGGCAGAGAGAGAGGAGGAAGCAGGCTCCCTGCTGAGCAGAGACCCCGATGTGGGGCTCGATCCCAGGACCTGAGATCATGACCTGAGCCGAAGGCAGAGGCTTTAACCCACTGAGCCACCCAGGAGCCCCTATCCATAAGACTTTAAAACTTACTATAAAAGCATAGTAATCAGGGGAGGGTTCTATTGGCATAAAGATAGAGAAATAGGCCAATGTAACATATTAAATAATCTAGAAATAGGGCCACATATACATAATAATTGATTAACAAAAATATTAATGCAGTTTAAAAGGGGGAAATCTTTCACACAATTGGATAGCCATATATTCTTTAAAAAATCAACCTCAATTCCTCTATCTTATACCATATACAGAATTAATTTCAGGGATCCCTGGGTGGCTCGGTCAGCTAAGTGTCTCACTCTTGGTTTCAGCTCAGGTTGTGACCTCATGGAACATGAGATCAAGTCCTGTGATAGGCCCCACACTCAGTGGGAAGTCTCTCCCTTTGCCTCTCTCCCACCTGTGCTCTCTCTCTCTCACTCACTAAATAAGTAAACCTTTAGAAAAGAAACACTTAGAAAGAGATCTTATACATACACCTAAAAGCTAAAATTACAAAGCTTCCAGAAGAAAGCATAGGGCATTATTTTTGCAAATTGGTATAATCAGAGTTCTTTTTTTTGGGGGGGGGGTCTTAACTTCTTTTTTTTTTATTTATTTATTTTCAGCATAACAGTATTCATTACACCAGTTAGAATGGCCAAAATTAGCAAGACAGGAAACAACGTGTGTTGGAGAGGATGTGGAGAAAGGGAACCCTCTTACACTGTTGGTGGGAATGCAAGTTGGTACAGCCACTCTGGAGAACAGTGTGGAGATTCCTCAAGAAGTTAAAAACAGAGCTTCCCTATGACCCTGCAATTGCGCTACTGGGCATTTACCCCAAAGATACAGATGTAGTGAAAAGAAGGGCCATCTGTACCCCAATGTTTATAGCAGCAGTGGCCACGGTCGCCAAATTGTGGAAAGAACCAAGATGCCCTTCAACGGACGAATGGATAAGGAAGATGTGGTCCATATGCACTATGGAGTATTATGCCTCCATCAGAAAGGATGAATACCCAACTTTTGTAGCAACATGGACAGGGCTGGAAGAGATTATGCTGAGTGAAATAAGTCAAGCAGAGAGAGTCAATTATCATATGGTTTCACTTATTTGTGGAGCATAATGGATAACATGGAGGACATGGGGAGATGGAGAGGAGAAGGGATTTGAGGGAAATTGGAAGGGGAGGTGAACCATGAGAGACTA